>JAJJWW010006516.1:0-64299 GCA_023531295.1 Papaver armeniacum | reverse complement strand
CTAATCATGTCAATACTGCTCTTACTGCTTTCTCCTCCGTTTGATCTAAAACTTTCCGAAACTCCCACCAAGATGGCGTTGTCTCGCATATTCCTCTTTATGCAGGTATATGAATAAGGTGCACTTGTGGCATGAAAGTAGTCATCAACTGTACTAGGCTATCTTGACTTTTGAACCTACAGTTCACATACCAATTGGAGTTTCTAACTCTTCTTTGTCTTGTTTTTCCCTGTACTCTGAATCCTAATCTGCACCAGCTCATGGAGCACAACCTGAGTTCCTTTCTGCTGAAAAGAAATCTATCTGTTGTATCGCCTTTCCTGATTTCGAGTTTGTTTCTGAAGTCATCTAAGTCCTGAAAACATACAACTGGGTTTAACATCAACCTTGAATCAGAGACAATGCTAGTGTACATTCGCCAATATATCTTCAATGATTCTAATGGTTAGGACTCTTGGTTATTGCTATAAAATTTGAACTACAAACAACCACACATCTGCCGCTAAAACCATTTAATGACAAAAAATCAGCATTTATGTAGAAACAAGTTCAGTAAACCAGCGCAAATGCGCGGGCTAGTTTATTATTATGGGTGCTAGTTTATTAATTATGGTTCACCCAGTCATTACCTTTTATTGATCTCTCTAGCTTACACTTATAAGTAGCATCTTGACAATAATCATACTCATTTCATCATTCATTAGTTTAAGTATGAAGCTGCGGATCATCAAAATGAAGGAGAGATGTGGGAGTTTTTCTTTGAGGGCTTTGTTTGTTGCCCCTCTTCTTCTGATCAGAAGCTGATGATTCTGAGCTCTTATGTAAATCAAAGAACCCTCCTCTCTCTCTGTCTCTCTGTATCTTTTTCTATGCTTCAATAAAAAAAGTAGCATCTTGACATTCATATTGATAGACAATAATTTGTTATCCCACATCGCATAACAGTACAAAGCCAATATTATGACCATGACGCGGACAAAACAAAGGTGGTAAATTAATGTGCAAAAACATCACTACCTACAAAAATAAAAACAAAGAGAAAGTAGCAAATTTATATAATTTAGAAAATGTTACAAAAGCAAGAAAGCGACATAAACCACTTCACTGAATTGTGGCAGCACTTTGTTTTCTCTATATAGGAAATTTGAAAACACAACTGGTTTTTGCCATAATAGATGTGAGCCGATAATAGCATGACAATTTTTTTAGATATCCATAGCATACCCCTTTACTTGTGTTCCAGAAATGCGTCTTTCATGTCAGCTAAATCATACACACGATAACCATGGGTTAATGGGTACTTACGATGAGTTGTATATATCAGTTCGCATCATGTAAATCGTCTCCTTTCAGGCCGAGAAGAATAGAGGAAATTCTTTTCCTTGTTATTACTTCTTACGACTCCTGTAGTATGAGAATGGAGAGAAACCCAAAAATCTTAAATTTTCCCATTTCAGTTTTCTGTCTGCTCTTTCCGCACCTTCGATTATAAAACTGAAACCCCCGATTCATTTTTTTTGGTACCATTTCTGAGAATAAAGGGAAGTTTAACAAAACTATTGATGTGTCGGTAATTCATACCACCGATTCTTTCGTGATATGCTAAAATTTCTTCCATTTAACTCAGAAGCTATCTTCCGCCACATTTCCTCCTTCGGTAAGTTCAATCAAAACAAAAGAAAACCTCTGGCAGAAGCTATCTTATGCCAAAAACCTCTGGAAACATATATAAAGATAAAGAAAAGAAATACCTTATTAGCAATTCATCATTGGATAATCAAAGCAAAAGAAAACGAATGTGATAATCAACTACTACCCCATAAAAGAGCGATTTGTGAGCCTCGTGCATCTTCATACCGTCAGTCCCTCACCCCAATTTCCTTGTGCAGTAAGAAACTTCAAACACTGAATCAATTTTCCACTTAAGGATACAATGTGGATAAATCTTCAATTAGTTTTTGAGATTATTTTCTACATCCAAGGACCGTCTCAACAACAAAACTGTACACAAAAATTTAGATATTTTCACTGGGATGGAAAAACTTCAAAAGATCAAGAAAGGATAGAGTAGTTTTCAAAATATTTTAGGTTACCTTGAAAGTGTTTCTTCCTCCATTATTGTGCCATGCTATTGCCGTCGTCGTTTAGAAATTATTTCCCAAACTAATTGAAATCATTTCATGATATATTTGCAAAACGTTGTTGCTCAAGTATCCATGGGTAAAGAAAGTAGCATGGAAAGAAATTGGTCAGTAATCTAGTTTCCACGAGACTTCCTCATCTATTTGCACCGTTGTTTTTTCTTTTTCATTTTTCCAGAACCTGTTAGTTAAGAATGAAACAATGTAAACATTAAACTCTTACAAATCGCGACTCATCAAATTAACGATGTAAAATTCATTTTTCTGGGGATCGTTTTAAGTAAATTATTTCAAACGGGAGAGTTCTTTCACGAAGTGCAGTTTCAATATACCCGTGCTCTGTCGGATCAGAGAGAACCAAACATGTTTTCTACTTGAATAATTGTTAACTCATAATATTTTCCGCTACTATCAAAGCTCACAAAATTCATTTTCTAAAATAAACGCAAATTATGTCGTCCTAGTGTTTTTCACACATTTACTCGAAATTAAGATCAACGGTTAACAAATACGTAGAAAAGAATATAAATGTTTCAGCCTATATCCAATCCAAGCACCCAAAAACTATTATTAAGTTTTTAAAAGATAAAAAGGAACAAAGGGAACTCGTTCTTCCAATGCAAAGGAAAGACGGCTTCGAAACACAACTATGAAGTTTGAAGAACTTCTCATTTCCGCAATTCATCAAACTGTTGCGACTCTTATGTCTTCTTAAACAACCTTCAAGTCTCCCTTGAATTTTGAGTTTGAAATGACGGAAACAACGAATCCTAATTGATCAAATTGGCTGGCTAAAGAATTTATAATAGGATCCCAAATACCCATTCATTTTAAAGTTGCAACGTTTCGAACGACAACAGCATTCACTTCTCTTGCAAATAGTGTACCGAACTGAACTGTTGTGTCTTTCCAAGTACCAACTCTTTTCAAACTTACCTGACTGAACCGTTGTGTCTTTTGGAATACCAACTCTCGTCAAACATAATAAGGAGGGGCTGTTTGCAAAGAGTCGTATCTGACGTGGCATCTTAATTTTTCAGTAACGCTGAGGCTGAATATGGAGCCGCCACATCAGCATAAACATCCTCCTTTATATAAAGAAGAATTGATAACAACCCTATTACATGGTGCTTCAAAGTCAGCAATTATAACCCGATTTAGTCACTGAAAAGAAGTCCCAGGCGCAACTTTGTAGTCATAGTGTTAAAGCTCCGTTTGCGCAAAACTCCGTTAGAGCTTGAGTAGAGAGTTTCCATTGTGTGATGCTAATTTTATTTTGTTCTGTTCTGTCTTTCAGTAGTAGAGGATAAGGGGGATTGTGAGAATGAATATTGGAACCCCAGTAATGAGCTCAGAATTATTAGTTTGGGATAACGAGAGGGAGACTCAAGCAGCTAGAGATTTGGTATCAGAACATAATGGGTTGAATCCAAAAGCAAAATTAGTAAGCAGGCCCTGAAACAAACTTGGACTAGTGAATTTAAGTCTAGTTGAGAGAAGAAGTGAAAAGTAATTAGTCCCACATGGATGAAGACGCCCTACTCTACTCAAAATCCAGTGTATAAAACTAGCACTTCACGCTTGGAAATGAATCACGCAGCCGTGCGGTAAGCACAAAGCGAACTATTCTTTCGCCTTTTACTAAAGAATACCGTGTGCTTGCCGTTTATAAGCGGCATACGCCTATTTTTGGAGGGTTTCTCTTTTTTAAGAGGAACCCAACAATTATCAAATCAAAGTTTTCCTGTTTCCTAGGCTTACTGCTCTACGTTTACCATAGACCGTGAGATGTTTGTCACAACAATAGACTACTACTTGAGAAAAAGCTAACAAGAAGACTAGTAAACAGAAGTAAAGATGGATATGAAATGTCAGTTCTCTGCATTGAAAAATCTCTGAAGAGTGTTTGACAGTGGATTTTAGATCCATGAAGTTACAGAATTGTTGTTATAATGGTCCCTGCCTTATTACATTGAATGCTGTGTTTGAAAATAGGGGTAAATCCTAATGTTCAGATGTAAGTCTTCTGATGACCAAAAAAAAAAAAAGTACTGAATTTCTTTAGGTTAGAACTTAGAAGCTTCTATCTGAATGTTCTTTTGTTTGACTTTGTACAGCTATATGACTGTCTGCTCAAGTTATGCCATTGCTTTAATCCAATGGGAGTCCTTATTTTGTATCTGTCATTGCTTTAGTTACGGAACCAAAAACAAAATTTCCATTCCTAGGCATGCTTGGTGTAAAAGAACATTATAGGACATTTTTTTTTTCTTTCTCCAGCTTCATTGAACTTAAGCTAATTGGTTTCAGCATAACTTTCACACCTGTTGAAAACTGTTGAGCCATGACCATAGTATGTCACTGTTCGTAGAACTGTTTCAACTCGTTCATATTGGTCACAACAATAGAAGGATAATTGAGATTGTAAGTGGGAACTAGTGTTTTTTTTTCTTTTTCTTTCAAGTAATTGGTTCTGTAGTGAAATCCCAGGGATATGCAGGCGGATGGCACCATAAGTGCATATGAAGTCATTTATGTGGTTGGATCTGAAGTCGTTAATTCGTCCAGGATTTAGTACTGATAAAGGATTTACGTGTCATCCATAGTCCAACGGTGTCGTTGGAGAACCATTTGGATCTTTTCCTATGGTCTCCAAGTATTATCATCCATCACATTATTAGTTGTATAATGGAAAGCATAAAATGGAGTCAGAGTAATGAGTTTGCAAATGCAAGATCCACTGAGATAATCTTGAATGACAAAATAGATGCTCATAAACATTGCCAATTTTATTGCTGAAGGTATCCAAGCAATCAGCAATCCTGTAAGTGTGTGGACAGGCCACGGATGTGCCTGAAGCAATGTAATATAGTCAATGGATTACTCTGCATCAATTGCTAATGGACCATGCTGCCAAAATTTTAACACCAGGTGTCGTGATATCAGACTGCATCATAGCTCAAGTATTGTTCAAATATGAATTACAGGAAATTTTACACCATAGAATCATTCAAGTACCAGCTCCTGTCATACAACAGTGCTTCTCTCATTTTTGCCACCGGTTAGTTTCACATTTTTCAAAATAGAGTCTGGGGTGTAAATGAAGGTTCTATCACAAGTAGTTGATGCATTCATTGTACAGAATCTTCGCGCTTGGGGCAATGACACAGCTAATAAGGTAATAACTGAGGCGCGTCAATTGCTGGTTGAAACCATTTTCAAAAGCATTTCTGGACATGTTTTGTGCACTTAACCGAAAACTGTTGCGGTATATCCTCCCATCAAACTAGTTACTAAATTAGACTCTTTAGATCAAATATGTCTGCTTAAATGTCAATTCGAAATATTAAGCTAATTATTCTGCTCCAAATAAACTAGACTCATTGTAGATCAAATATGTCCTCTAAAATCTTGATATTGTCAGACAACGAATATTGCTAATGGAGAACTAGTGTATATACGGAATGACAAATGGATTTCTAGACAACAATCTTTGCTCACCAGACCTTCAGATAAAGCACTGTTTTTTGTTAGTTGCACCTTGTCTTCAGGTGAATCAGGTAAAAGCTATAGTGACTCTTATATTGAAGTATCTACTCCAGCTAGCTAAATAACACATGACATTGTTGAAAACTCTAACAGATCATTAGAACCAAATTTTTGCATAAAATGATAGGGATACCAGTGGGTGTTGCTGGAGCTCTTGGTTTGTTAGTGTCTGAGATGAGTTAAAAATCCATGGAATGGACACCTTCAACGAAGATCGTTAATTTCATTAGAGATATGGAATGGGGAGGTTCAACATCAAAAAAATGCCACGAGTGACATAGTTCTCATGAGGATTTGTGGGGAAAAAAATCAAAAAAATTTGACCATTTCTCGATTTGTGCGTGTCATCCTTGCGCAGGGCCATGCTAATCTTCTCTCAGTATACGTTCCAATTTTATCGGATGTCCCCGGAGGGACGAGCTTAAGTGGAAGTTAAGGCTATTTAAACGGATTCCTGTTTTCTAATATAAGCGGTGTGGGACTAATGCAACCAAAGCCCATCACGCACAGATATTTAAAAGGCACTAGTCCCAGTCTTTCTACATTCCTTCACAAAGGCGGTTTTGAGTTCGAATCGCGTAAGACTGAACTTGAAGTACTTGCTTTCTCCCCTTGTTACCACTGATCCTTCTTGTGACTTGGACTACCAAAAGCAGGGTTGTTGATTTCAATGGACCTTCTGATTAGGTTTCGACTCTAAAGTTAAATATGAGTGGAATCTGATAGTTGAACCTACTGTTCGTATTGACCCTAATTCGTCAGAGCCGTTTAAGCTTTAGGGGGCTAAAACAACATCTTATAAACTAGGTGGACTAAACTTTAAGAATTTTAAAAATGGGGATTAAACTCTAAAAACTAGACGATTAAACATAAAAATTAAGAAAATTAAAGGCTAAACACGAATTTTAAATTTTTCTTGGGACCAGAGCAAGGATTGGTCAACCGTTGGCTCCGCCCCTTGTTCACCGTGTGGTTGTAAAACTTTGCCAGAAAAATCGTAATGAAAAATGCCACTTGACATGTATATCTTTTTCACCCAATAAAACAATCTGTTGATCTCATCATGAATTTGAGCATACCATTGCATATTAGATGATGCAACTACATTGCAATGACCCTTCTGGTTCCCGATAATTAGATGGAACTACCTAACGTGCAGTCCATATTGTATTTAGATATATAGGATAAAGTTACGCCTGTTTTGTTCAGCAACATTTCAATGATTACCCTTTGGTCAAAATTTGAATGATCGAAATCGATCCCACACATCTACGTTGTAATAAGAAAATATGAGCAGTTGCCGAGTTATAATGCTTTTGGCATGATACATTTTCCATAGTTCTTATTTGAATCATTTTGGAGAATATCTTTGCCCTGTAGTTCATTTCTTGATGAAGTGTAAATTTGGAGTGGAAAAGCCAGATATAAGATATTGGAGTAAACTAATTGTTATATTTAGGTTTTCTTTGGGGAGTCGATTTCATAACTTAAAAGAAAATAAAACAATGCAAACAACATTGACAGAAGACGGGAGTAAACTTTTATTTTAGTTGAGAATTTATTTGGATCAGTTATTTACCAACTAAAGGATAGTTTTGGATGAAAATCAGCATGGAGTGGGCTTGTCTGGCAGTAGTTACTTCCCATTCTAAAATCTTTAGATAAATTAAAAATACATTTGAGTTATTTGGCTAGTGTTGCATCTAAATTTTGGAGTTTAATGAAACATAATTTATCGCATATCTTCTGAACTAGTGGATTGCTAGTGCCATAATGGCACGAAGGCGGGAAGGGGTGGGTGCTATATGGCTAATGCCTTCGATCGGTGTATCGGGTCGATATTCACAAATATGTAATGAATATCGCCAGGATATTTTCTTACCAACAAAATAATTAAAAAATCAGGTTTTATTAAGAAGTACGTCGCAACAACTTCTTTGATAGCAATTCAATGATCATCAATACTTTAGGGGTGTGCAACGGACGGACAGATGCGAATTAGGGGTCACCCGCGTCTAATCCGTCAAAGTTGCGGATTTAGAAAATCCAACCGTGTCCAGTCCAATCACCTGCTAATTTGACATCCGCGGATCAGCCGGTGATACGGGCCGGATGCGGATTAACCGCGGATCTAGTAAAAAAAAATCGGTAAGGGACAAGTGCCCATCCTTTCCTAGTCAAAAAAAGGTTTACAAATTATAAATTGGCTCTTTGGATCGGGACTCGGCAGGTTTTTTGTTACATGGGCTTTACTGACCTAACCCAAATCGGTTGTTCATTTCTTAAGGCTCAATATGGCTAAACCGTCGGTCTCTTATAGCCAATCATGAACCGACATGAATAAATCGAGATTTCACCACGCACGTTCAAATCATATCACTGTTGTTGTCCATGATGTGAAGAAAAGTACCATTTATTGTTTCTAAGTAGAGTTATTATTACTTGGTGGCTACTTGCCATCTTTATCTTCGGTTCCCAATCATCGATCGCCATAAACCATTTTCCTTACTCCCTATGATGCGGATGAATCCGCGGATTTCAAAGTCCAACTGCAACCAAACCCTTAAAATCCAACCATGTTTGGCCCATAGATCTTGCAGATTGGGTTTCATCCGCAATTTTGCAGACGGATACGGGTAAAATCCGCGGTTCCGGACTTTTTGCTCACCCCTACAATACTTGTGCGTGTCAGGTCCTGAGGAAAAAAATTTCAAAAAACTTGGACCATTTCTCGATTTGTGCGTGTCATCCTTGCGCAGGGCCATGCTAATCTTCTCTGTATCGTTCCAGTGTCAGGTCCTGAGGAAAAGAAGTCAAAAAATTTGGACCATTTCTCGATTTGTGCGTGTCATCCTTTGCGCAGGGGCCATGCTAATCTTCTCGTATCGTTCCTAATTTTATCGGATGTCGCCCAGAAGGGACGAGCTTGATGGAAGCTATGGATATTTAAACGGATCCTCGTTTTGTAATATAGACAATGTGGGACTACAGCAACCAAAGGCCATCACTTACGGATAATCAAAACGCACTAGTTACAGTTTCTAAATACTAAATTCCTTCTCGGAGTCAGTTAAGAGTTCAAATCTCTCTAGTCACAACTTTGTACGACACTGATACTATCTTTCCATCATCCTTGCTTAAACCTCAACGTTGGTAATCTACTAAAATCCCTACAAGAAAACAACAATGAAAAATGCTAGTTGACATGTACATCTTTTTTGCCCCAAGAAAAACTTCCCGTTGATCTCGTCATGAATTTGAGCATACAATTGCACATCTGATGGTGCAATTATATTTTAATGAGTAATAATCCTTCTGGAAAATCAGATGGAACCATCTAACGTGCAGTCATGCTGTTAGGGTTCTAAACCCAAACACATAAACAGAACGTAAGAACCTAAGATAGAATCCTTTTTTATGGGGATTAGCCACCTCTGCTGTGAAGAAACAATAAAAGAACTTACGTTTTGTATTAATCGAATGCCGAAAACAAACTTGGCCGCACGTATTTAAAGCTAACTAGACTTGCATATCAAGTAATATGAGTTTCCTAAATAAAGAAAATAACTAAAGGATACATAGTTTAAGTAATTAAGGAAAGCTAAACTATTGTAGTGTTGGCACCGCAGCATCCCACTCTGCTCGAAAAACTGCTTGTCCTCAAGCGTCAAAATCTGGAAAACGAAGTAGTAACTCATCAACATCTTCCCAAGTAGCTTCTTCTGCTAGACGATCCTTCAATTTGATCAACCACTTTGTTCCTACATGAGTTCCTTTTTTGAACATTTTCCGTTCCAAAATGGTATCTGGTTCCCACTTATATCATAGTCAACAATAATTGGTAAATTTGTATCAACCAAAACTGAAGAACCTAGTTTCAACCTTAGTTGTGAAACATGAAATACTGGATGAATACGACTTGTACTAGGTAAGTCCAACTTATAAGCAACAATGCCAATCTTCTCTAAAACATGGAAAGGTCCATATAATTTAGGTGAAAGTTTAGAATGAGCTTGAGTCGCAATAGTGCTTTGTCTATATGGTTGTAGACGAAGAAAAACCCAACATTTACTGCAAAATGGCGTTCAGTTCGATTGGAGTCAGCATAATTCTTCATTCTTGTTTGAGCAGCTTCCAACTGTGATTTCAAAATTCTAAGTGTGGGGTCTCGAGCTCTGAGAGTAGTATCAACAACATTAACAGATGTAGACCCCGGAAGATAAGATGAAAGTGTGGGTGGAAATCGACTATAAACTGCTTGATATGGAGACATCTGTATTGCAGAATGAAAACTTGTATTATACCACCATTCTGCCCATGGTAACTATTTAGACCACTCACTTGGTTTAGTCCAGCAAAACATCTTAAGTAGCATTCCAATGTTCTATTAGTCACTTCTGTTTGTCCATCTGACTGGGGGTGGTAAGCAGAATTTCGACATAGTTTTGTGTTTTGTAAAGCAAAATAAGCTTCCCAGAAACTACTCATGAATATTGGGTCTCGATCACTTACAATGCTTCTTGGCATGCCATGCAGACGTACAACTTCACATACAAATAATTCAGCAACAAAGCTAGTTGAATATGGGTGTTTAAGTGCCATAAAATGTACATATTTAGATAAGCAATCCACAACCACGAGAATAGAAGTCATACGGTTTGAAGGAGGAAATCCATCAATAAAATCCATGGAGATATCTAACCAATATTAGCAGAAATTGGAACATGATTTAATAATCCAGGCGGATTAATTGCTTCAGATTTATTTCTTTGGCATATATCACAATGAGAAATAAACGCCTTGACTGAAGATTTCATACCTTTCTAATAGAAGTTTTGTTGTAAACGTTTGTAGGTGCGAAGATAACCAGCATGGCCACCAATAGGATTGGGAAAAAAATTCTTCAAGTAGTTTATGGCACCATGAAGATGACGGAGGCACTACAATACGACCTTTATAACGTAAAACACCATAGGTATACGAAAAATGTAGCTTGTAGTGAGGATTGTCTCCTAGCTGTTGAATTAGTGTACTCAGCTCTGTGTCATTGTGACATTCCAGAATGATGTTATTAATACCAGAAAAAATGGGCGCAGATAAAAGAAAAACAGTGCCTGAAATACGTGACAAAGCATCAGCTGCAATATTTTCCTTTCCCTGATGAAAAATGATCTCATAATCATATCCTAATAGCTTAGATAACCATTTCTTCTGTTCCATGGAAGATAGCTTTTGGTCCAAAAAATATTTGAGACTGTGAATGTCTGTATAGATATTGAAATGTCTCCCAAGTAAATAAGGGTGCCATTTTTGAACTGCAGAAACAATGTCAAGCATCTCCTTATCATAAATAAAGAGATTTAAATTCTTCCCAGATAGAGACTATAATACTCAATTGGTCTCTTGGATTGCATAAGAACAACACCTAATCCATTGCCAGAAGCATCACATTCCAACATAAATTCTTTCGAGAAATCTGGAAGAATCAAGACTGGTGTGGTTGTGAGAGCATGTTGGAGTGATTTAAAAGCTGCAGTGGATTTGTCGTTCCACAAAAAAACATCTTTCTTCAGCAGTTGAGTTAATAAAGCACTAATTTTACCAAAATCCTTTACAAACTTATGGTGATATCCAGCTAAGCCCAAGAAACCCCGTAACTCCTTAATTGTAGTAGGAATTGGCCAAGAAGAGATACATTGAATCTTCTCATTATCCACCGAAACACCGTCAGAAGAAATAATATGGCCAAGATATCCAATAGATTTTTATGCAAAAGCACACTTTGATTCTTTGACAAAGAGCTTATGCGAGACATAAAAGTTCAAACACTATATATAAATGCTTGTCATGATCAACAAGACTTTTACTATAGATTAAAATGTCGTCAAAGAAAACAAGCACGAACCTGCGTAAATAAGGCCTGAAAATATGATTCATGAAGCTTTGAAAAAGTGGCTGGTGCATTTGATAATCCAAAGTCCATAACAAGAAACTCATAGTGGCCATCATGAGTGCTAATAATTCATCCACCATAGGAATTGGAAAACGATCTTTGATTGTTAACTTGGTTAAAGCACGATAATCTACACACATCCGCCATGAACCATCCTTTTTACGTACCATTAAGATAGGAGATGAATAAGGGCTGGAACTAGGTCGAATAAAAACCAGATTGTTGTAGCTCGTAAACAATATTTTCGATTTCATCTTTCTGAAAATGTGGGTAGCGTACGGGTGAACATTTACAAGAGCGGAGCAACTGTGTAGCAAAGGAATACGATGGTCATGCATACGTTCAGGAGGAAGAGAAGTTGGAAGCTTGTAAAGATCGGCAAAGTCTGAGAGTAATTGTTGTACCTCAAGTGGTAAAACTTGCGTAGTAGTAACAGCAGTATTCAATGATGATAACTGAAGAAAAATACCATAATTCTCTCTGCACAATAAACGTTGCATGGGAATTGTATCCATAATCATTACTGAAGAAGAATTGTCTCCACGTAAGACAACATCGTCATTGTGAAATTTGAACTTCATTGATAACTTGTTGAAATCCCATATAATTGGTCCCAAAGTACACAGCCATTGAACACCTAAAACTGCATCACAACCACTGATGTCCAAAAGATGAAAATTACCCGTAAAAATATAATCTTGCAATTTATTTGGTACATTGAAACAAGAACCCTTAGTGTGTAATTGACCACCATCACCAACTGTGACACTAAGTGATGAATTCTTAGACTCAATGGAATTACCACACTGCTTAGCAAGATTTGGGTGAAGAAAATTGTGAGTAGCTCCTGAATCAACTAAGATGGTAAGAGGTTGAGCCTTTATATGACCTGAGATGCTCATTGTATTGGGAAAAGTAGAACCCATTAAAGAGTTATAAAAATATTAACATCTTGGTCGGTTTGATCATCGCACCTTCAAAAGTGTGATGGTACAACTTCTTCCCCAAAAACTTGAGTGGTAGATTTACCTGTAACATCTAGGAGCAATAATCTTGGCTTAGCACACAAATGACGAGGCTTATAATATTCATCACAATTAAAACAAAGATAAAATGCTCCAGAAGTTGTACTTGTCGGGATAATCTCTTAGCTCCGAAGTTGGTAGATTTACCTCGTCTCTCTTTTCCTTTTGTTCTTCCCAGGATAATCTCTTAGCTCCAGGAGGTAAAATGCTCTTTCTGGGTTGTGAATTTGTAGCTACTGCTGGTTTGAATGGACGAAAGGGTTTCGAAATAGAAGAAACTGCAAGTATCGAATCCTCTTGTTGTATTGCCTTTTTGAAAGCCTCAGACAAAGTCTTAGGTTCAAACAAAATCACACTAGTACCAATCTCAACTTTTAAAGCAGCAATGAATAAATCCACAAGATATTGAGTAGGAAGATCATGCACAATATTAAGTAATTTTTCAAACTCATAAATTAATTCTCGAACCGTACATGTTTGAGTTAACTTTGTTAAAGCAATATGAGGATTTATAAATTTGTGATCAGCAAATCTATTACGTAGTAAAACACGAAATTCGTCCCAAGCCGGTGTAGGAAGAGACTGTTTAATCCAATGGTACCAAGAGTTTGCATCACCCTTCAGATGAGCAGCAGCCACTGGAACTTTAAAAGCTGTAATTATCCCATGCAGGCTGAAATATTGATTAGCTTGAAAAATCCAACCGTCAGGATCGACACCGTCAAATGTTGGAAATTTGAGGTTGATTGTACCGGTACGAATAATGGGTATAGTTTCACCACCATTACCATTATTATGGCCATTATTAGTATCTCGGGTGATGACCAAGGAAAACCAAAAGATCGCCATTTTTTTCCGTACCAAGAGCATCGAATTCTTTCATAGCAGTTGATAATACGGTTGACAAGGATGTTGTCAAAGCTGTTGATAAAGATGTTGTCAACGTTGTTGTTAAGGAAGATATATCTTCTTTACGATTAGCCCTAGCAACTCATTCGTTAATCTCAAAGCTTTCGAATCTCATCGAGACGTTGTTTTGCTAAACCATCTATTAATTCTTTAATCTCGTTCTTTAAACCTTTAACTTCATCGATTAACTCACGCAATCGTCATGATTTTTTTTTTGTTTGAAATTTTATGAATATAATTAACCTGCTCTGTACCAAGTGTTAGGGTTCTAAACCAAAACACATAAACAGAACGTAAGAACCCTAAGATATAGAATCCTTTTTTATGGGGATTAGCCACCTCTTGCGGAAGAAACAATAAAACAACTTAAGTTTTGTATTAATTGAATGCCGAAAACAAACTTGGCCAAACGTATTTAAAGCTAACTGGACTCGCATACCAAGTAATACGAGTTTTTTTTCCTAAATAAAGAAAATAACTAAAGGAAACAGAGTTTAAGTAATTAAGGAAAGCTAAACTATTGTGGTGTTGGCACCGCAACACATGCATCATGTTAGATTAACGGGATAGAGTTATATCTGCCTGCAGCCTACCTGACCATCTTCTATTTTGTATCTAACCACATTGCAATGAAAACACTTCTGGTTGGGGTAAAATATGTGTGATCGATCTTTTCACACATCTATGTTGTAAAAAGAAAATATCAAGTAGTTGTCAAGTTATAATGCTTCTAGCATGATATATTTTTCATATTTCTTATTTAAATCATTTTGGGAAATAACTTTGCCTAGCTAGTCAGAATATTTCCTTTCTTAATGAAGTGTAAACTTGGAGTGAAAAGCCAGGGATAAGATATTGGAGTAAACTAATTATCGTACTTTGGTCTTTCTTTGTAGAGTCAATTTCACAACTTAGAAAACATAATACAGTGGAAACAACATTGACAGGAGAGTGGAGTAAAAGTTTAGTTTGGTTGAGAAATTATTTGGAACAGTGATTGGCCAATCGAACGTTTGTTTTGGGGAAAGATTTCTATGAAGTTTGTATGACAAAGTAATCACTTCCCATCCTAGGATGGACAACATGCTGACACTTGTAAGGCCAAGCTCCCAGAGACAATTTTGTGATTCCGCACGTGTTACATGCAAATATTTGTAGTGTTAAAGAATAAATCATGACAAACTTATGTACTATCCGGGAAGAAGATTTGTGAATCCTAAAACCTTTGCTGAACATGAACGGTGGGTTATTTATCACTTCTCCACGTTTTTCCTGACGAAATGAGATACACTCTTTTGAGATTAAATAAATCTACTCCATCAAGTCTTGGCAAAGAAAATGCCTTTACCATGGGCCACCATAAAAACCATCACCCTAATTGGGTTCGTTAATATACAAGAGAGAGATCTTGCTGAAGAAAGACTTAGAAGACCCTAATTGGGTCACTCAGAAACTCTTAACTGACCGAGAAAAAACAACGTAAGAAAAACTGCCTCTCACAGCCCACCCCTGCATGTCTCCCGAGGGCGCGGGCCCACTGAGACCCACAAAACAAAAAAGGAAACTGTGAGAGGCGGTTTGAGCCTGGTTTCTTCTCTCGGTCTGTAGAGAAGCACTGTTTTTGAGCTTAAAAATCCTTTTCTACCTACAAAATATCTCTGCCTTATTACATTGAATGCCGTGTTTGAAAATAGAGTAAGTCCCAATGGACAAATGACAAATGCTTAAAGAGTAAGAACAAGGGGTATTTTGATTTTGGGTCCCAAAAAAGTGACCAGCGTTGCGTTTGGGTCCTAGAAATATACTAATTAGAGTTTATGTCCCAGGACTAAGGGTGACCATATTGACAGTTACGGAATCAGGTTAAATATGTAAATGACGAAAATAATATAAGAATTCGATTTATTTACTAACCTAGCCACTCTTCTTCTGTTAGCTAGACGCTTGTACATCTCCAAATTAAAGAAACAGATCGAGCTTGTTTCCTAGGGTTCTAAGGTGCGACTAAATTGGGGAGTTTAGTCTAAAATTATGGATTTATCAAAATCCCGTGTTTGTACGGTTTAATTTAGGATTTTGGTTTAATCTGAGATGAAGCCGAAACATAATGGTTATGTTGATTTGGGTTTGGTTTAATCTGAGATGAAGGAATTTAAGGTTAATTTAGGTGGTCAATCAAAACGGAATGATATCGTTGTCTTCCTTATCATCAATTGGATTATCATTTCCGTCAAAAGAATTCAGTTTTGTTCACTGATTACGAATTGGGATTGACTAGCCACAGTGGCGGAAATTTTTTTTCTAGTTTCCGGTTTTAATGTTTGGACTCATGTGCAGTTGAGTTGTGTACCCAAGTTTACATTATTACTATTTTTTTTATAAATGATGCACGACTAGTGTTTGATTAAGTTCCAAAACAAGCTTTTCTCAGATTTTTTTTTTACAACTTTGATTATATGGTTCCATTTTATGCTTATGGTGTTCTTGTTATTTGAGTAAATTCTTCGGAAAGATTAGAGGAGACAGATGATATCCATAACCGTCCACCTATTATAGATGAACCAATCTAAACAGTTAAGTAAACTTATGTTTGACTCACGTGTTAACAGAAACTAACCCTGTCAACTTATTATCAATTAATTAAAACTAGAACACCGCTGCCACGGTGGGTGGGCCGACCGAAGAAAAACGAACACCACTGCAATTGGATTGTAAAAGAAAATTTGTGATCCTCGAAGACAGATTCAACCAATATGCTTTTTTTTCCTGCAAAATGATCGAAGAAAAACATTCTTAACTATTTGCTTAGTTCATGAATGTTCCCGAAAAAAATAATTTTTACTAATTGTGAAAAGAAAATGGAACGTCGAGTAAAACATAAATCTTACCTGAAGCTCTAATCTTCTAGTTACATCAAAATGACATTCACCTGCAATAAAATCTCATTTAGGCAAGTAACAAATATAGGTAGAATGTTGAGAGTATAATAAATGACATTCACCTGCAATAAAATCTCATTTAGGCAAGTAACAAATATAGGTAGAATGTTGAGAGTATAATGAACTGAGCATAACAAAAAACCAGTGAACGAAAGCAAGAGAGAAATGACCTTAGAGATTCTCGCGTCGCACTTGCTAATTGTTGCAAACGTTCTTCTTCTTAGCGCCTTTTTTAATCCCGTAACAATCACCAATTCTCTTTATTCTTTCGAAATCAAACATAGGATAGAACGCCGTGTCTCTAAGTCTTCTAGTCCGTGACAGGTGCTACGAACGTCATACCGAGTCTCTCTTTGGTTCCTATATTCACCACGGCCTTATCAAGAGTCAACCCCTGGCTCTTGTGAACTGTTATTGCCCAACACAACATAGCGGTAACTGAATACGCTCACATGCTACCCCTTAAGAAGATATCCATCTTGTTGTGATGGAATGATGGGAATCAAAGTTGATTCTTCGTACACACTTGACCGATATACTTGTCGAAGTCGACAATAACGGCAATAGGCATACCCGGGCGATTTATCTTCTTTATCATATATAATGTCCTTTGACGGTTCTGTTGAACCATTAACCAAACCAAATTGAGTGGAATAATTCTTACGCAACATAACCCTTGATTGCTTGGACAACAATAAAACATCTTCTAACCCTTTCGCCTCATCAGAATTTGCTTCCTTAGCTGTTACACAATTATTCTTTGAAGGGATACGCGCAACAGGACACCTAAGCTGTCTGAGGCGTTGACAATTATGATTGGCAGCATCTTCTTTGGTGGGAAACAGACGAACAACATTCTTAAAGTTGTCTTTTCTCTTGGACTGAAAGGGTCGCGTAGCTCCTAGTGACAAACAGTTTCCAATCTTCAAGAGTGGAGTTGCCATCACTTAATCTCGACAACGCTTCTCTATATTCAGACTCCTCAACTCCTGACTGTCGGAAAACTTGTTCAAGGCGAACACATTGTTTAAACACACGGTAAGAGAGAGTACCACAATTGTAACTCTCCTCCGCCTTCAAAGATAATGGCGTATCAAAAACAGGTGGAAGTTGTCTCATATCACCAACGAGCACAACAGAAATATTTCCAAAAGGTTCGCTTGTTGAAAAAATGTCTCTTAATCGAAGATCGATGTTTGCAAGCATTTTTCCGCCGATCATCTTTGTATTCGTCAATAATGATCAGCTTGGTGTCTTTAAAATCAACCTTGAAACAACAATAAATAATAATATAAAAAAGTGAAACCATGATTGAAACGACATGGGTGCAAGTCATGAAGACGAAAAATTTACCTGCATACGTCTGCACCGTTCTGCCTCCAGCTTCTTGTAAGAAAGGTTCTTGTCCGTTGTGATGGCAAGTTCGTTGTGAATAGTTGAACCTCCAATGTTGAATGCGGCTACACCGGTGGGAGCCATGATCCGAACAGACTTTTCGTCGCCAAACAATTCCCTTGTTGAGTGAACAATGGCACTAATAAGAGTTGACTTTCCTGTGCCTGCCCCTCCGCTGATAATCAACCGAATAGTTGATTCCGATCTCAAAGATTGCAGAACAAGATCAAGTGCGACTTGTTGTTGTCTTGACAAAGCAATGTGAGAAGTACCCGAACCAGAAACTGAATGTGTCTCTTGCACAGTTTGTCTTAGCGTGTTGATGAATCCTTTCTTCTCGTGAATGGAAGGGTGGTCCAGTAACCCTTGTGACCAGTTATTGATGAGATTAATTTGCCGATAACCTAAGTCAGTATCCTCTAATACCCTAGAATTGGGTGCCATGTGCCGCAACCATCCATTCATCTAAATGCTCACCTTCTGCATGCGTGTCGTCCTCTAATTCATCCTCAACCATGCCAAGATCTACTGACGGATTTTCAGTGGGACGGATGAGTACTGAATAACATTCTGACCACTTAGTAAAATCTTGTTTCGCTTCCTTAACGCTCTGTAACGACTATACAACAATACTTGTTGTCTCGCAATACGATTCCCAATGATCGCATCTATCGGCATGATATCTTTCCCATTATAAACTCGGGTAAAATCCTAACAACGGGCTCAACACGGTGTTTGCACCAATAGCGTGTCTTAGCCATTTCAATCAATGACATCTCGCCTTCATAGTCATCCGGTCTAGTCAAATATCTAGAAAAAATTCGGGTTAGTTATCCGTGTTCTCCATCATCATTACTTCGATTCTTCCGCGAGTTGATAGGATAACAACCTACTTTCACTCAAATTTAGCAAAAACAAACTTTCTTGGACGAGTTTGTCGATTCCAACCCATCGGCAAGTGGCACACTTCTTGTGCGGTATACATCTCTTTAGGATACATTCTTAATGAGCAGTCTTTTTATCGCAGATGCCGAGTCATGGCAAGGTCTGAGTGGATCATCAATAATTCCTCGAAGAGTGTCGATGAAATCCTTTGGACGCTCGTTCGCACTTTGCTGCATACTTGGCGATATAACGGGTAACGGATTCCGTGGTTGTTCTGACGAGACGATCGATGTTTGCTCTCCATGTACGTAAAACCACTCGATTATGAGAGTTCAACAATTCATCATTTCTACGACTAACAAATCTATAAATGTTGCTACCAGCTGGTTCTTCAACAAGCTTAGAATCATCTAAAAGCTCAATTGGGAATCTAAATCGGCATTCATCTCGCCTAGTAATCTTGTTTTTTTTCAAATAGTAACTACCACATTTTGTGTGTCGCATCACCCAATTAACCAAAGACGCATAGTCATCCTCATCAGCTTCTAGATTTAAACCTCGAGAAATTTTCTTTGCACACGGATGATGGTCTTGTAGGTTGACTCTGAAACTGGGGTCTGGATTCCATGTGCATATGATGCTATCAAAGTATTCAATAATCTTACGACGTACCTGCTCATCTGTCGCAATTCGGGAAGCATCTGGTCTATCTTTGAACCACAAGAAACCGTGCACATGTCCGCTACCTCTATTCTGCCATTCGAACCTATACCAGTGATCAACCAAAGGAAATTCTTTCTTCAGAAACTCTTTGAAAAATACATCTACCCTTTCCGGAAGAACCACGAGACAATCAACGGATTCTCGTTTAGTAACATTGCCCTTTCTCTCTTTCTTCTCATTGGATCTAAAGCTTCCAACTTGTTTTCCGGTCAAGGAGCATGTAGAGTTCGGGCCATTGGAGGTCAGCTGCACCGAGTGTAAAGAAAACAGACGGTGGCCCCAACCGATTCACCATCGATATAAGCTTCTTTAGCCTCTGTACCAATAAGCTCGCATCCACGAATACATTGCGCAACATAAGAAACACGGCCAGCTAACCTAATGTCCCGTGATGATACCATTTCTCGGATACTTTCAATCGAGAGTTCACCATCTTGTGGGTATTTGTTAATATAAACAGACCCTAAAGATAGTGCACGCCACCTAGTCAGCGAATTCAAAGCAAAATATCTAAATCTAGAGTCACGAGCGAAACGCCCGTCGTGGTATCTCATCAGTAATGCGAAAATACAGACGTTCGGGTACTTTCCTAACTCTTGGTTCCCGTAAATCTGCAGAACCGTCCGAAATAAAGTCGGAAACGCCATGCTGATGTACCCTACTGTTGTAAACTCACTAATTACTTCACCAGTAAACGGCAAATCCACGTTGGTCTCATCTATCCCATCATTTTCGAGAGCTCTTCTAATGTTTTTCTCCTGATCTGGCTGCACCGTCACTCCAATTGTGCCTACATTTTCAAACTCATCTATACCGACACTCTGACCTCGTAACTCCGGAGGCCCATCACACCCATCATCTTCACCGTTACTGCCGAAAAGACCATCATTTCCCTGTTGGTCAATACCTCCATCCATAACTGGAAGGTCACATGGAACACCTTCTTCTGGCAAAGCATCGATGTTCTCCTCACTAATGTCTATATCTGTATAGTATTTATTGTATTTTTGCAGCCACTTTAGAGCTTGCCTCACATACTCTCGCCGCACTATAAACTCTTTCGTGGATACATTTCCAGTTCTCTTCACGACCAAGATTGCTGATAGGTCTTTAGGTTTACATGGAAGTACTTTAGCTATCGCATTCACATCTTGTACGAAATTAATAACATTACCACCATATTTATACTGTTGGCCTTTGACTCTATACACTGACATTACTGGATGGATACGAGCAATCAAAATCTTCTCAAGATCGGTTAAACGAGATAACTCATCCGGTACATCTCCTGGAACCATTTCATTTTCTTTACTGAACATCAAAACTTCTGGGTGATTTTCTTTGTCTTTCTTACAAAACGTGCAGATCCCTTCAGGTGACATATCTGGGAATTTCGTTTTGCATTGCACACAACAACCCCATTTTATCTCATCCATTGTTTCTCTGAACCTCTGAGCATTTGACGGTCTAGAATCAGTACTTGATTGAGCATTTGATGGTATATCGTCGGTATTTGTTTGAGCAGTTTTACGACGTCGGTTTTTTCGTAGCAGATTATACATGGCACGCTTGACGGTTCTTTGTTGCCTTGTACGTGATAAATAATATCTTCTCTGGCGTGCAGAATTTGAAAGTGCTAAGGGTTTACTAGGATATGTTATTTGTACGTCAAAGAGGTTATCTCGTTCACTTGTTATTGGACTCACTGTCGACCTATATAAAATAGAGAGGAAAAGGATAGTTTATCCCAATAAAAGTCAATTATGTAACTTAAGAAAAGATACGAAAAAAAATTATGAATCGAGTTTTTAAATATTTACCGAAGAATTCCACTTGAGGCAGTTGTTACTGGTACGTTTAAGAGGCTACCTAGTCCAATTGAGGAATACGTAGTTGACACATCAATGAGTTCATCGCTGCTCAGACTCTCTTGGAGGGGTCGAGCTTGTGCAATTCTTGGACTTCGACGGCGTTCGAGCAATGACTTTTTGTACCTTAGTATTCGGTTTTTACGGATTTGTGCTAATCTTCTGATTCGAGCTTGCTCTGTATCTCTGTTTGATCTAAGACTCGAATTCAAACGGGAAATATTTCTTTACAGAATCTCATAAATTCTAACTTCATCAATTCTCATTTGTAAATTTCTTGATCCTGCTTTATGCGCTTCACTTCTTCTTCTTTTTCGAGGCTGTTTATAATAAGAAAAAGATAAAATAATCTTATCTTACTAATATAAAGAAAAGAGGTTTTCCGGTACGACCCTGATTTTTTGGTATTTAAAATGTCTAAAATAACCCCCTAAAACATAACTAACTACTCGGCAAGGATATTCCAACCATCGAAATATATTTTTCTCGCTCGTTTCCTTTCTTCTCGATTTACTCTCTCACCGTTTTCAAGAACATCTAGACCTCTTATAAAATCGTGAAATAATCGATGTGCTTCAAGACCGATTTAAAATAGTATTTCAGTAGGTTTTATAATTTGGGTTCTTTATTAGAATTATGTTTACTGTTACAGATGAAGCTACAAACCGGACTCATGGTTGTTTACTAAACTTTTGTTTATTAGTTTTATCATCAATGGAGTTTGTTTTGGAGTTTGTTTACTCTGGAAAGAAGAAAACAAACATGAGGATTTAGGTTTTCTTATCAATATGAGCGCAGATATACCTAAATGACTTTTTATGAGTTTTTTTTATAGATTTTGCGAAAGAAAGTGTTAGCTCAAGTTGATAATTTTTTAAATGATGTGACAGGAATTTTAATCTCCTTCGGTTTTACGTGTTGGGGTTGGGTTAAGAAAGGAAATCGAAGCTTGTACTGTAGTGGCATAGAAAATAATGTATAAAGCTATGTTAAGAAGATATAGAAATAAGTAGGAAAACACTTATTTACTTGTGAACATAGCTAGTAGATCAAGGAAGAGCTTGAAAGAAATTTTATGGAAGTATAGATCCGTAATATCACTAGCGGGGGCGAGAACAAGGGCTCCGTGACCACTCTCCGCCCAAAAGCATTCTTCTTATTCTTAGTTCTTACTGCTAATAAATTTGGCTGAAAAAATGTGCTTCTTCGCCCGGTGCAAAAACATAAGTTAAGCCCGGCCCGACTTACAAAGGAAGGCATTTTTGGAGGTGCTCGTATTTTGGGAGGAGGGTCCTCTGGATTAGCCATCTATGGGCGTGGGATAACCACACAAGGAGTGGAAACACCTTTAAAAACACCTTTTTAATTAATTTAAATTTGTAGTAATACCTTTACACCTATGAGAGCTTATGTTGGTCGGTTAGAGACTTCATTATTTTAGTAGACACATAATAATGAGCCGACAAAAATAATGCGTTCATTTTCTTGTCAAGGTTTCCACAATGCTCTTTATGTAATTTACAATGAGGGTTTGGTCGAGCATACCTGGTATGTCACCACCGACTTGCCTTTTCTTTTTCGGGATGCCTCTAAGGCGTGTTCATTATCTTGACGTTGAGTTTGCCCCGCAAATCTAGGACTACGGCGTGGAACGAATCTTTGGTGCGTTACCTTGACCGCCTCTTTCTTTCTCTATATCCACAATAGATACATATATATATATGAGTTAAAAGACAAAGAATAAAAGAAATTGAAGATTTGATTCAATATGAGTCAAAATGTATTTATTTTCTAATCCTTTATGTGGTAGAAGAACGTACCTTGGGAAGTAGAAGTTGGCGATGTAGAAGCACCGGTAGTACTTGGTCCTGGTTCATCCACTAAATCTTGATTGAGGAATCTAGGGCTTCTACGAAGATTCTTACCGATCTAGTAGGTAAGTTCTTCTGAATTGCTACGAAAAAAAAAATGAAATTATCAGAGAAACTCTTAACAAAGGAAATGAAATTTTGATTTAGTATGAGCCGGAATGTATTTATTTTCTAATCCTTTATGTGGTAAAAGATTATACCTTGGGAAGTAGAAGTCATCGATGTAGAAGCACCCATAGTAGGTCCTGGTTCATCCATTACACCTTGATTGAAGAATCTGGGGCTTCTACGAAGATTGCTGATCCTAGTAGGTAGGTTCCTCTGAATTGCTACAAAAAAAAAAAAAAAATTTGTCACAGAAATCAGACCTCCCTTTCATGGATAAAATTATGACAAATCAGTAAGTAACTTTTAGACTTTAAAAAAAAAAAATTGCTACTAATTCATTTTAGACTTAAAAAAATCATCGCATCTTGACATGTGGTTAAAGATGGCTAATCCTATCTGACTTAAAGTCTCACCCCATCTTTGATGACAATACAAAAATACGGTAGTTAGGAATTCCAGTAACTTTTTATTTTTATTTTTAATTGTTGGTATAGTAGTCGAGTTGATCATTTTAAGTCTTGATCAACTTTACAAAAAGGAGAAAAAATCACATCCTTCTATATTGTAGTAATAATAAAACCATTGGAGTTAAAGTCGTTGCAAAAGCAAAACTAACTTTATTCGGTATAAAAATGCATCTAATTACAGTATTACGATAAGAACGTTTGTGAGTAGTGTCATACAAACTGGATTTGGCAATGGATTGTTTATTTTATAAGCAACTTGACTGCAATCTAGCAAAGTTGATGCACAAAAGACTTGCAATGGACAATTTTCAATAGACGATTTGGCAAAAATATTCAGGTTAACATAGACAATTCATCTGCTAACTTGCTTATATTTATGTAACCATCCATTAGTCACCCATATCATGTTGAGTTTTATACATCAATTAAGCTTATGTATGCCACCTTTCATGTGAAATAACTGAACTTAAATGGTGTCAGTATCAGGATCGTATGTTCCCGTGGATATACCAATCTTTAATTCATCTATCCGATTACCCTAGGTAATATCATATGTAGACAAAATATCTCTAGATTTTATGTCTTAGGAGTCATAAGGCATATTCGAGTATAGCTTTGTTGGTAGTTGTACATTTAAGATCTCTTTGGCACTTGAAGCTCTTCTCAGGCTCTTCCATAATCGAGCTCGATTTACTCGTGATCTTCAGACTCTCATGGTATGCATCTTCCAAACCAATTTCAGTTTACTGTGCAACGTGAGTTTGGACTGAGTTTCATTTTAGGATTATGGTGTCAGTGGTGTATCCTATTATAATTTGCTGATTCGGTCTTGTGTCTGTGTTAATGGTCTTATTTGATTTATATGTACTCCTAATATATGGTCGAAAATGAATTGATTCATCGATCACTTTACAGGTACATGGTCGAAAATGAACTGATTACCTACAACTTACCTCGGTGTTGAGGGTCTAATTCCGTATAGCCTTCAACTTCTGCTTGCACATGTTGCCGTGACACACATTCAAACAGGTGTGCAGCATTGTTGCCTGTAGACACTGAAGGAAGGTTCAGCTTTTCCTTGGCGGCTCTATGTCGAATACGATCACGCTCGCGTAAAGTAGCCCTCTGCTCCTCCGTCATGTTTTGCCTACGAATTCTTTCACGATCACGGTTCATTGCTCGTTGAGTAGCCATGCTCGGCGTGATCATGGTTGGTCTCCAATTAACGAATTCAGTGGAGTTTCCATATCTTTTTGAATTTTTGTGATTTGTGATTCAAAAAAAAATTATGAGAAACATTCATAATTTTGCTGTGAATGTTTATAAACGAATGATATCAATAATGGGAGCTTTCAGATTTTGTTTTTCGTTTGAATTCACTAATTACAAATAAAAGGAATCCCAAATAAGAACCTATCCTACCTATTAATACCAAACTGCAGTTTTTCTTTTTGTGAATCAAGTTGATTGCAAAATCAAAATTCAAAAAGAGGTATAAGTGATCCCATTTGGACCGAATCTAATAAAACCCAAACCGAAAGGAATAATCTAAACATGCTATTCTCCAACAAAGAACGAAAATTAATAGTTCAATTAGTTTACCTGCGGAGAAGAAAAATTAAAACCCCAAATTTGACATTGTTATCTCAAACATCAATTCGACCTCGAGTAACTTTGTGACAGAGATTGGATCGAAGTTGAAGAAGATTGAAAGTTAGGTTTAACCAAACTCCAAACGACAAACTCCAAATCGTGAAAATCCTCAATTTCTTCTTGAACCCTAACTTTGTAAAATTCTTAATTTAATCATCAACTTCTTCTTTACAACAGATTCAAAAACATCTTCATCTACTCTTCTTTCTTTGTCGATCTCTCATAACACCAAATTCTCAAATCCTAGATGCAAACTGTTAACAGATCTTCCCTAATCACCGCAGCAACTCTAAACCTATATCGAAGGAAGAAGAATCGAGAGATGTGAAATTTTTCTGAGTGAAAAGTTTATATATAGTTTTTGACTTTAGGTCCTTATAAATTTAGTTAAATCAGTATAAACCCTCATAATATCTTATATAATGTACCGAAATCCTTTATAGATGAACGGCTCACATCAAATATGTGCTTCAATCCAACGAACAATATCTAATTTACACACTAGAATTGGATGAACGGCTCCGATTGATTAGTGTTTTTTGAATTAGTGATCCAACGGAACCATATTGAAATTGGACAGATGATATCCATAACCGTCCACCTATTATAGATGAACCAATCTAAACAGTTAAGTAAACTTATGTTTGACTCACGTGTTAACAGAAACTAACATTGTCAACTTATTATCAATTAATTAAAACTAGAACACCGCTGCCCGCGGTGGGTGGGCCCAGAAGAAAAACGAACACCACGTAAATTGGATTGTAAAATAAAATTTGTGATCCTCGAAAACAGGATTCAACCAATATGCTTTTTTTTCCTGCAAAATGATCGAAGAAAAACATTCTTAACTATTTGCTTAGTTCATGAATGTTCCCGAAAAAAATAATTTTTACTAATCGTGAAAATAAAATGGAACGTCGAGTAAAACATAAATCTTACCCGACTCTAATCTTCTAGTTACATCAAAATGACATTCACATAATAAAATCTCATTTAGGCAAGTAACAAATATAGGTAGAATGTTGAGAGTATAATAAATGACATTCACCCGCAATAAAATCTCATTTAGGCAAGTAACAAATATAGGGTAGAATGTTGAGAGTATAATGAACCGAGCATAACAAAAAACCAAATGAACGAAAGCAAGAGAGAAATGACCTTAGAGATTCTCGCGTCACACTTGCTAATTGTTGCAAACCGTTCTTCTTCGCGCCTTTTTTAATCCCGTAACAATCACCAATTCTCTTTATTCTTTCGAAATCAAACATAGGATAGAACGCCAGGTCTCTAAGTCTTCTAGTCCGTGACAAGGTGCTACGAACGTCATACCGGAGTCTCTCTTTGGTTCCTATATTCACTCACCTTATCAAGAGTCAACCTGGCTCTTGTGAACCGTTATTGCCCAACACAACATAGCGGTAACTGAATACGCTCACATGCTACCCAGAAGAAGATATCCATCTTGTTGTGACTGGAATGATGGGGAATCAAAGTTGATTCTTCGTACACACTTGGACCGATATACTTGTCGAAGTCGACAATAACAGCAATAGGCATACCTGTGGGCGATTTATCTTCTTTATCATATATAATGTCCTTGACGGTTCCTGTTGAACCATTAACCAAACCAAACTGAGTGGAATAATTCTTACGCAACATAACCCTTGATTGCTTGGACAACAATAAAACATCTTCTAACCCTTTCGCCTCATCAGAATTTGCTTCCTTAGCTGTTACACAATTATTCTTTGAAGGGATACGCGCAACAGGACACCTAAGCTGTCTGAGGCGTTGACAATTATGATTGGCAGCATCTTCTTTGGTGGGAAACAGACGAACAACATTCTTAAAGTTGTCTTTCTCTTGGACTGAAAGGGTCGCGTAGCTCCTAGTGACAAACAGTTTCCAATCTTCAAGAGTGGAGTTGCCATCACTTAATCTCGACAACGCTTCTCTATATTCAGACTCCTCAACTCCAGACTGTCGGAAAACTTGTTGGCGAACACATTGTTTAAACACACGGTAAGAGAGTACTTGTCAATTGTAACTCTCCTCGCCTTGACATATAATAGGCGTATCAAAAACAAGTGGAAGTTGTCTCATATCACCAACGAGCACAACGAGAAATATTTCCAAAGGTTCGCTTGTTGAAAAATGTCTCTTAATCGAAGATCGATGTTTGCAAGCATTTTTCTGCCGATCATGCTGTATTCGTCAATAATGATCAGCTTGGTGTCTTTAAAATCAACCTGAAACAACAATAAATAATAATATAAAAAGGTGAAACCATGATTGAAACGACATGGGTGCAAGTCATGAAGGCGAAAATTTACTGCATACGTCTGCACCGTTCGCCTCCAAACTTCTTGTAAGAAAGGTTCTTGTCCGTTGTGATGGCAAGTTCGTTTGTGAATAGTTGAACCTCCAATGTTGAATGCGGCTACACGGTGGGAGCCATGATCGAGAACAGACTTTTCGTCGCCAAACAATTCCCTTGTTGAGTGAACAATGGCACTAATAAGAGTTGACTTTCCTGTGCCCCCTCACGCTGATAATCAACCGAATAGTTGATTCCGATCTCAAAGATTGCGAGAACAAGATCAAGTGCGACTTGTTGTTGTCTTGACAAAGCAATGTGAGAAGTACCCGAACCAGGCCAATGTGTCTCTTGCACGTTTGTCTTAGCGTGTTGATGAATCCTTTCTTCTCGTGAATGGAAGGGTGGTCCAAAGAACCCTTGTGACCGATTATTGATGAGATTAATTTGGGTTGATAACCTTAAGTCAAGTATCCTCTAATACCCTAGAATTGGGTGCCATCGCTGCCGCAACCATCCATTCATCTAAATGCTCACCTTCGCATGCGTGTCGTCCTCTAATTCATCCTCAACCATGCCAAGATCTACCGACGGATTTTCGGTGGGACTGGATGAGTCTTGAATAACATTCTGACCACTTAGTAAAATCTTGTTTCGCTTCCTTAACGCTCCCCTGACTATACAACAATACGATTCCCAATGATCGTTATCTGGCCTGATATCTTTCCCATTAAACTCGGGTAAAATCCTAACAACGGGCTCAACACGGTGTTTGCACCAATAGCGTGTCTTAGCCATTTCAATCAATGACATATGCTCATAGTCATCTGGTCTAGTCAAATATCTAGAAAAGAAATTCGGGTTAGTTATCCCGTGTTCTCCATCATCATTACTTCGATTCTTCCGCAGTTGACAGGATAACAACCTACTTTCACTCAAATTTAGCAAAACAAACTTTCTTGACGAGTTTGTCGATTCCAACCCATCGACAAGTGGCACACTTCTTGTGCGAGATACATCTCTTTCGATACATTCTTAATGAGCATTGTCTTCTTATCGCAGATGCCGAGTCATGGCAGGTCACAGTGGATCATCAATAATTCCTCGAAGAGTGTCGATGAAATCCTTTGGCGCTCGTTAGCACTTTGCTGCATACTTGGCGATATAACGGGTAAACGGATTCGTGGTTGTTATGAGACCCGTCGATGTTTGCTCTCCATGTCCTGTAAAACCACTCGATTATGAGAGTTCAACAATTCATCATTTTCTACGACTAACAAATCTATAAATGTTGCTACCAGGTGGTTCTTCAACAAGCTTAGAATCATCTAAAAGCTCAATTGGGAATCTAAATTGGCATTCATCTCGCCTAGTAATCTTGTTTTCTCAAACAAGTAACTACCACATTTTGTGTGTCGCATCACCCAATTAACCAAAGACGCATAGTCATCCTCATCGACTTCTAGATTTAAACCTCGAGAAATTTTCTTTGCACACGGATGATGGTCTTGAGGTTGACTCGGCTAAATTCCGGATTCCATGTGCATATGATGTCTGTCAAAGTATTCAATAATCTTACGACGTACACTGCTCATCTGTCGCAATTCGGGAAGCATCTGGTCTATCTTTGAACCACAAGAAACCGTGCACATGTCCGCTACCTCTGTTCGCCATTCGAACATATACCAAGATCAACCAAAGGAAATTCTTTCTTGAGAAACTCTTTGAAAAATACATCTACCCTTTTCTGGAAGAACCACGAGACAATCAACGGATTCTCGTTTAGTACCATTGCCCTTTCTCTCTTTCTTCTCATTGGATCTAAAGCTTCCAACCTGTTTTCCGGGTCAAGGAGCATGTAGAGTTCGGGCCATTGGAGGTCGGCTGCTGAGTGTAAGAAAATGACGGTGCCCCCAACCGATTCACCATCGATATAAGCTCCTTTAGCCTCTTTGACCAATAAGCTTCGCATCCACGAATCTGTTGCGCAACATAAGAAACACGGCCAGCTAACCTAATGTCCCGCGATGATACCATTTCTGGATACTTTCAATCGAGAGTTCACCATCTTGTGGGTATTTGTTAATATAAATGGACCCTAAAGATAGTACACGCCACCTAGTCGAGCGAATTCAAAGCAAAATATCTAAATCTAGAGTCACGAGCGAAACGCCCGTCGTGGTATCTCATCGTCTTTAAAATACAGGCGTTCGGGTACTTTTCCTAACTCTTGGTTCCCGTAAATCTGCTTGGCGTCGGAAATAAAGTCGGCATCCATGTCGATGTACCTCTACTGTAAACTCACTAATTACTTCACCAAGAAATGGCAAATCCACGTTGGTCTCATCTATCCCATCATTTTCGAGAGCTCTTCTAATGTTTTCTCCCGATCTCGTCTGCACCGTCACTCCAATTGTGCTACATTTTCAAACTCATCTATACTGACACTCGACCTCGTAACTCGGAGGCCCATCACACCCATCATCTTCACCGTTCTTCTTGAAAAGACCATCATTTCCTGTTGGTCAATACCTCCATCCATAACTGGAAGGTCACATGGAACACCTTCTTCGGGCAAAGCATCGATGTTCTCCTCACTAATGTCTATATCCGTATAGTATTTATTGTATTTTTGCAGCCACTTTAGAGCTTGCCTCACATACTCTCGCAAGACTATAAACTCTTTCGTGGATACATTTCCGGAGTTCTCTTCACGACCAAGATTGCTTTGATAGGTCTTTAGGTTTACATGGAAGTACTTTAGCTATCGCATTCACATCTTGTACGAAATTAATAACATTACCACCATATTTATACTGTTGTCCTTTGACTCTATACACTGACATTACTGGATGGATACGAGCAATCAAAATCTTCTCAAGATCGGTTAAACGAGATAACTCATCCGGTACATCTCCTGGAACCATTTCATTTTCTTTACTGAACATCAAAACTTCTGGGTGATTTTCTTTGTCTTTCTTACAAAACGTCGGATCCTTGGGTGACATATCCTGGGAATTTCGTTTTGCATTGCACAACAACCCCATTTTATCTCATCCATTGTTTCTCTGAACCTCTCGAGCATTTGACGGTCTAGAATCGGTACTTGATTGAGCATTTGATGGTATATCGTCGGTATTTGTTTGAGCAAGTTTTACGACGTCGGTTTTTCACAGAGGGCAGATTATACATGGCACGCTTGACGGTTCTTTGTTGCCTTGTACGTGATAAATAATATCTTCTACGGCGTAAGGGAATTTGAAAGTGCTAAGGGTTTACTAGGATATGTTATTTGTACGTCAAAGAGGTTATCTCGTTCTTGTTATTGGACTCACTTTGTCGACCTATATAAAATAGAGAGGAAAAGGATAGTTTATCCCAATAAAAGTCAATTATGTAACTTAAGAAAAGATATGAAAAAAAAATTATGAATCGAGTTTTAAATATTTACCGAAGAATTCCACTTGAGGCGATTTATTCGGTACGTTTAAGAGCTACCTAGTCCAATTGAGGAATACGTAGTTGGCACATCAATGAGTTCATCGCTTGCTCGAGACTCTCTTGGAGGGGCGAGCTTGTGCAATTCTTGGACTTCGACGGCGTTCGAGCAATGACTTTTTGTACCTTAGTATTCGGTTTTTGGATTGTGCTAATCTTCTGATTCGAGCTTGCTCGTATCTGTTTGATCTAAGACTCGAATTCAAACGGGAAAATATTTCTTTACGGGGAATCTCATACCGTACAACTTCATCAATTCTCATTTGTAAATTTCTTGATCTGCTTTTATGCGCTTCACTTCTTCTTCTTTTTTCGAGGTTTATTTATAATAAGAAAAAGATAAAATAATCTTATCTTACTAATATAAAGAAAAGAGGTTTTCCGATGCGACCACAATTTTTTTGGTATTTAAAATGTCTAAAATAACCCCCTAAAACATAACTAACTACTCGCTAAAGGAAATTCCAACCATCGAAATATATTTTTCTCGCTCGTTTCCTTTCTTCTCGATTTACTCTCTCACCGTTTTCAAGAACATCTAGACCTCTTATAAAATCGTGAAATAATCGATGTGCTTCAAGACCGATTTAAAATAGTATTTCGGTAGGTTTTTATAATTTGGGTTCTTTATTAGAATTATGTTTACTGATGAAGCTACAAACCGGACTCATGGTTGTTTACTAAACTTTTGTTTATTAGTTTTATCATCAATGGAGTTTGTTTTGGAGTTTGTTTACTCTGGAAGAAGAAAACAAACATGAGGATTTAGGTTTTCTTATCAATATGAGCGCAGATATACCTAAATGACTTTTTATGAGTTTTTTTTATAGATTTTGCGAAAGAAAGTGTTAGCTCAAGTTGATAATTTTTTAAATGATGTGACAGGAATTTTAATCTCCTTGATTTTACGTGTTGGGGTTAGGTTAAGAAAGGAAATCGAAGCTTGTCTTTGTAGTGGCATAGAAAATAATGTATAAAGCTATGTTAAGAAGATATAGAAATAAGTAGGAAAACACTTATTTACTCTGTGAACATAGCTAGCAGATCAAGGAAGAGCTTGAAAGAAATTTTATGGAAGTACGATCCGTAATATCACTAGCGAGGGAGAACAAGGGCTCCGCCGACCCCGGCTCTGCCCAAAAGCATTCTTCTTATTCTTAGTTCTTACTCTTTGAATAAATTTGGGTTTGAAAAAATGTGTGCTTACTGCCCGTGCAAAACATAAGTTAAGCCCTGACCCGACACAAAGGAAGGCATTTTTGGAGGTTGCTTCGTATTTTTGGGAGGACTGCTCCCGGATTAGCCATCTATGGGCGTGGGATAACCACACAAGGAGTGGAAACACCTTTAAAAACACCTTTTTTAATTAATTTAAATTTGTAGTAATACCTTTACACCTATGAGAGCTTATGTTCAGGTCTGGTTAGAGACTTCATTATTTTGAGCCGACACATAATAATGAGCCGACAAAAATAATGCGTTCATTTTTACTGTCCGGTTTCCACAATGCTCTTTATGTAATTTACAATGAGGGTTTGGTCGAGCATACCTGGTATGTCACCACCGACTTGCCTTTTCTTTTTCGGGATGCCTCTAAGGCGTGTTCATTATCTTGACGTTGAGTTTGCCCCGCAAATCTAGGACTACGGCGTGGAACGAATGCTGGTGCGTTACCTTGACCGCCTCTTTCTTTCTCTATATCCACAATAGATACATATATATATGAGTTAAAAGACAAAGAATAAAAGAAATTGAAGATTTGATTCAATATGAGTCAAAATGTATTTATTTTCTAATCCTTTATGTGGTAGAAGAACGTACCTTGGGAAGTAGAAGTTGGCGATGTAGAAGCACCGGTAGTACTTGGTCCTGGTTCATCCACTAAATCTTGATTGAGGAATCTAGGGCTTCTACGAAGATTACTGATCCTAGTAGGTAGGTTCTTCTGAATTGCTACAGAAAAAAAAATGAAATTATCAGAGAAACTCTTAACAAAGGAAATGAAATTTTGATTTAGTATGAGCCGGAATGTATTTATTTTCTAATCCTTTATGTGGTAAAAGATTATACCTTGGGAAGTAGAAGTCATCGATGTAGAAGCACCCATAGTAGGTCCTGGTTCATCCATTACACCTTGATTGAAGAATCTGGGGCTTCTACGAAGATTGCTGATCCTAGTAGGTAGGTTCCTCTGAATTGCTACAAAAAAAAAAAAAAAATTGTCACAGAAATCAGACCTCCCTTTCATGGATAAAATTATGACAAATCAGTAAGTAACTTTTAGACTTAAAAAAAAAAAAATTTGCTACTAATTCATTTTAGACTTAAAAAAAAATCATCGCATCTTCAACATGTGGTTAAAGATGGCTAATCCTATGCAACTTAAAGTCTCACCCCCATCTTTGACAACAATACAAAAATACAGTAGTTAGGAATTCCAGTAACTTTTTATTTTTATTTTTAATTGTTGGTATAGTAGTCAGTTGATCATTTTTAAGTCTTCGATCAACTTTACAAAAAGGAGAAAAGAATCACATCCTTCTTATATTGTAGTAATAATAAAACCATTGGAGTTCCGTCGTTGCAAAAGCAAAACTAACTTTATTCGGTATAAAAATGCATCTAATTACAGTATTACGATAAGAACGTTTGTGAGTAGTGTCATACAAACTGGATTTGGCAATGGATTGTTTATTTTATCAGCAACTTGACTGCAATCTAGCAAAGTTGATGCACAAAAGACTTGCAATGGACGATTTTCAATAGACGATTTGGCAAAAATATTCAGGTTAACATAGACAATTCATCTTGCTAACTTGCTTATATTATGTAACCATCCATTAGTCACCCATATCATGTTGAGTTTTATACATCAATTAAGCTTATGTATGCCACCTTTCATGTAAAATAAGCCCAACTTAAATGGTGTCGATGTCGGGATCAGGGGCGGAGCTAGGATTTAGAAAATGGGTGGGCAACTTATCAATTAACACGTATTTTTAGGGGTGCAAATGAGTAAAAATCCCTAAAATTTGGCTTGAAAGATCATAATTGGGCTTGGAGCCATTTGGGTCAGGTGGGCAATTGCACACCCACCCTTCCATGTGGCTCCATTCGGATCGTATGTTCCCCGTGGATATACCAATCTTTAATTCATCTATCGATTACCCTAGCTAATATCATATGTAGACAAAATATCTCTAGATTTTATGTCTTAGGAGTATAAGGCATATTCGAGTATATCCTGATGGTAGTTGTACATTTAAGATCTCTTTGGCACTTGAAGCTCTTCTCAGGCTCTTCCATAATCGAGCTCGGCTTACTCGTGATCTTCAGACTCTCATGGTATGCATCTTCCAAACCAATTTCAGTTTACTGTGCAACGTGAGTTTGGACTGAGTTTCATTTTAGGATTATGGTGTCAGTGGTGTATCCTATTATAATTTGCTGATTCGGTCTTGTGTCTGTGTTAATGGTCTTATTTGATTTATATGTACTCCTAATATATGGTCGAAAATGAATTGATTCATCGATCACTTTACAGGTACATGGTCGAAAATGAACTGATTACCTACAACTTACCTCGGTGTTGAGGGCCTAATTCCGTATAGCCTTCAACACGCGCACATGTTTGCGTGACACATTCAAACAGGTGTGCAGCATTGTTGCCTGTAGACACTGAAGGAAGGTTCAGCTTTTCCTTGGCGGCTCTATGTCGAATACGATCACGCTCGCGTAAAGTAGCCCTCTGCTCCTCCGTCATGTTTTGCCTACGAATTCTTTCACGATCACGGTTCATTGCTCGTTGAGTAGCCATCTGCTCAGCAGTCATGGTTGGTCTCCAATTAACAGGGAATTCCAGCAGTTTCCATATCTTGCCTGAATTTTGTGATTTGTGATTCAAAAAAAATTATGAGAAACATTCATAATTTTGCTGTGAATGTTTATAAACGAATGATATCAATAATGGGAGCTTTCAGATTTTGTTTTTCGTTTGAATTCACTAATTACAAATAAAAGGAATCCCAAATAAGAACCTATCCTACCTATTAATACCAAACTGCAGTTTTTCTTTTTGTGAATCAAGTTGATTGCAAAATCAAAATTCAAAGAGGTATAAGTGATCCCATTTGGACTGAATCTAATAAAACCCAAACTGAAAGGAATGATCTAAACATGCTATTCTCCAACAAAGAACGAAAATTAATAGTTCAATTAGTTTACCTGCAGAAGAAAAATTAAAACCCCCAATTTGACATTGTTATCTCAAACATCAATTCGACCTCCAGAGTAACTTTGTGAACAGAGATTGGACTGAAGTTGAAGAAGATTGAAAGTTAGGTTTAACCAAACTCCAACAGCAAACTCCAAATCGTGAAAATCCTCAATTTCTTCTTGAACCCTAACTTTGTAAAATTCTTAATTTAATCATCAACTTCTTCTTTACAACATTCAAAAACATCTTCATCTACTCTTCTTTCTTTGTCGATCTCTCATAACACCAAATTCTCAAATCCTAGATGCAAGCTGTTAGAATCTTCCCCTAATCACCACAAAGAACTCTAAACCTATATCGAAGGAAGAAGAATCGAGAGATGTGAAATTTTTCCAGTGAAAAGTTTATATATAGTTTTTGACTTTAGGTCATATAAATTTAGTTAAATCAATTATAAACCCTCATAATATCTTATATAATGTACCGAAATCCTTTATAGATGAACGGCTCACATCAAATATGTGCTTCAATCCAACGAACAATATCTAATTTACACACAGAATTCAGATGAACGGCTCCGATTGATTCCGTGTTTTTGAATTAGTGATCCAACAGACCATATTGAAATTGGACACATAAATTTTCTTAATCTTTTTATCAAATTGTTAGGGTCCATTTGACAAAAAAGTGGCCATAAAGGGACTCCTCCCCTACGGGCCCTTCGGGCCCACGGTGTCGGCCCAATTAATATTACTTTGGTAACGGTTAAGACGGTCAACTGGATCCCGGGACTCAAACTCTAATTAGTGTATTTCTAGGACCCAATCGCTACACTGGTCCTGGGACAAAATTTCTTTAGGTTAGAAGCTTCTATCTGAATGTTCTTTTGTTTTTACAGCTATGTGATTGTCTGCCCAAGTCATGCCATTGCTATTTCTATCAATGCTTTGTATCTGCTATTGCTTTAAGCCAAACACAAAACTTCCATTGCTAGTCATGCTTGATGTAAAAGAACACTATAAGACAATTTTTTTCTCGGTTTTATTGAACTTTAAGCTAATTGATTTCAGCATGACTTTCACACCTGTCGAATTCTCAACAGATGCTGCAAAAACTGTTGAGCCATGACCATAGTATGTCACTGTTCGTATTGGTCACACCAATTGAAGGATAAATGAGATTGTAAGCAGGAATTGGTTGGTTTTTCAAGTAACCGGTTCTGTAGTGAAATCCCAGGAATATGCAGGGGGTTGGCCGGGTGGCACCATAAGTGCATATGAAGTCAGTTATGTAGTAGTTGGAGCTGAAGTCGTTAATTAGTTCAGGACTTAGTACTGCTAAAGGATTTACGAGTCCAGATCCATAGTCCGATGGTGTCGTTGGAGAACCATTTGGATCTTTTACTGTGGGTCTCCACCATCAAGTTTGTACAATGACAAGCATAAAATGGTGTCAGAGTAATAATTTTGCAAATATAAGATCCACTGAGATAATCTTGAATATCAAAATAGATGGTCATAAACCTGTCGCCATAATTGCCGATTTCATTGCGAAAGGAATCCAAGCAAGGTTGTGTCTTTTTATGAAAGCAGCTATCCCGGGAATGTGTGGATAGGCCATGCATGGATGTGCCTGAAGTAATGTAATATAGTTAATGGATTCCTCTGCATCAATTGCTGAATCTGGTGAGAACTTATATCAGATATTTTTTGCATCAAATACTTTTTTTCAGTTGCCGACTAGAACTTAGATCAAATACTTTTTGCATTATCCTTTTGCAAGGGCAATATTGTTTGTGATAACCCTTCAGGTGTGCCGAATCCTCTCAAACAGCAATGGTGTTTACATTGGATTTCATCCTGGTTCTTCAAGCCTTTTTTTTTACTTCTCCTGATAACTATTTACTATTTTGTTTGGTCCTCTGGCGTCTACTGGAAGCTCGCTGCATAATTTGTTAATTTGATCACCTTGTACAAAACCCATCCACATAAGTATGCCTCGTTTTTTGTATTAAAAAAAAGAAAAGTATGCCTCCTACAAAAACAACTAATCTTGTCTAAGGTGGTGAGAAAAAGATTAGTACCACATAGAGTAGTTAAAGCTCAGCAATGGAAATAAGACGATATAAAAAGAGAAGTTGAAAACCAGATTAAGCATACCTTTCTCGGCCTTTTGGCTAAGATCAAGTGTAGTATCTGTTCTTATCAGTTTAATATTTTATATGTGAGCCATCGGCTCACACGATATTAAATTAATTTTTTTCATGGGGAGTTCCCATCACAAAGAAATTCTTCAGGGGTTCTCACGCGTCGCCTTTGCGTTGCACTCTGCAAAGGCACAGGCGCACCCTACCAAATCTAAGCATTAAACGTTCGGTCTCGCTTTTGTGTTGCAGTTGAAGTGGCAGGGATGCAGAGTCCTAAGTCTGGATAAAGTTAAGGCTCTGGATAAAGTGAAGGCTCGGGTGATAGAAGGCATTAAACGTTCAGGTCTCGCTTTTGTGTTGCAGTTGAAGTGGCAGGGATGCAGAGTCCCAAGTCTGGATAAAGTGAAGGCTCAGGCGCACTGATAGAAGGAATTGGTTGATTGGAAAGCATCGTATAGAGTACAAGTTGCTAGGAACGGCATGAAGGACCTTCAAAGAGCAAATAAATTTGGGGGATTTTGATAAAATACACCCTATGAGATTAGTATTTCCTAAAGTACACCCGTTTTTTTCACAATTGCAAAAATACACCCATTTTAACTTTTCCATCCCGTTTTTTCAGTAAAACCGTTAAGTCTACAGCTGTCATAAAACTAGGTCGAGTCGACCGAGTTGACTAGGCTGCACAATGTCTAAAAACCCCTCCTGGTTATGCTTCTCTACCGTTTTAATCCCTATCAGACTGATTTTGGTTTCCCTTCTATGGAAATTGCTTAGCATTTTGAAATCCGTTGATAAAAAAATCATGAATTTCTTTTCAATTTCTTAGGAATCATATCTTCACCACCAACCTATCTCACCAATAAATCTAGGCACCATTCAAACAATATGCAACAAAGAGATTTCTTTGAGCAATTTTATCATACAGGTTATGAGCAACAACATCATCAGGAATTAAAGCACAATGAAATCACCAGCACCAAGTTCTTAGTTTCTATTCAATCTCGGCCACAACATCAGTCTCTAATTTTGACCATCTCACCACCGATTACAGCCCTCTAGGCATATAATCGAATTAGCCAAAACAAAGATCCAATTTTGCTCGCTACCAATTCCCAGTACCTTGAATTTCTCATCGCTACTACCGATTAATTTCTGACCATTTGAGAACCACTTCTGACTGATTGCAAAACAAATCATTGCTGGCAATTAATTATCACAGTACAGACCATCCACACCAGAACTCATTTCCCGACCACAAAGAGAACCCTAGAAATCCGTTGATGTTGCTGTCAACACTACCACTAGTTCACACAATTACTCTAGCACATCCATAATTCTTCTTTAGCAAATGGGTTATACCCAGTTCAATCCACATGGAATTTGTCAACAAAGTATCATCAAATCCCAATTTATAACTACTTCCCTTGATTAAATATGTATCAAAATCCCTATTCAAATAGATAATTCCCATCTCTAATTCCAGCAAACCCATCTACGGATTCTTCTTCATCTTTCAAAAAGAATAACAAGGAAAAGAAGGTGGTTGAGAAGAAGAAGAAGGTGTTGGTAGCAGAGGGTGGTTGCAGACATGGATAATGGTGGTTCTGCAGAAGGGCAAGAGGAAGAGAACGGTGAATAAATAAATTTCTTGGCAACATTTTTAGTCTTTTATCATACTAAGGATAAATTGGGAATTTGCTATCTAGAATGATATCTTACCCGTTGATTTAAAATATTAGATGGATGGTTAGATCGAGTGATGGTGGGCCTTAACAGAATTTTGGATGGAGGGTGTATTTTAGCAATTATCAAAATAACGGGTGTACTTTAGGAAATACTAATCCCATAGGGTGTATTTTGTAAAAATTCCCATAAATTTGCTTTTTTTGGTCAATTTGCTTTTACATCTAATGCAAATGCAACCCTTTATATTACTGCTCCACCTCCTAGTTTTATGTTTGAAGTACGGCTCTCTGATCTGAAAGAGACCATATCTCTGATTAACTGCTTTTCTTAGATTTTTAGCTTGTAATGCAACTTTTTCGGATTGAAAAAAATAATAATTAGTACTACAATTTTTCGTTCTGTACATAGTGTAACAACTTAGCATAAGGCAACAATGAAACGAACCAAATAACCAAGAGAACTTCTATGAAGAAAAGAAGTTCTAGTTGCATTCAAATGATAATTTTTTTTAAGATAATGACAACTCCGTGTTAGCAGATAGCTAGAGGAAGACTAGAACGCTGATTGTTAAGTCCTGGCGAAAGTCATGAACTGGAGCCTGTGACCAGTTGCTCTCAATCCAAGTGCTGACTAACATTTCCCTGTTTCTAAAAATCTTAAGGAGAATGTTGTATCCCTTGTTTTGTTGCGTAATTCTTTCTCGGAAGAACTAGAGATGTGTCAGGTGAGCTCGAAAGCTGTTCCCGTCCCTGTCAGGGGAGATGCCAACTTTCTCTCCTTTTGTGAACACAATAGAGTGTGATTCAACAAAGAAAATTTTAAAATGTATCATCAGCAGGACTCTTTTGTGAGCTGTCCGAGACTTTTCACACTGTTTTTGTGAATCAGATGAAAAGTATAGTGACTCATATATTGAAGTATTTACTCATATATCTAGCACCCGATATTGGTGAAAAGCTATAACAGATCATTGCAAAAACTTATCTTTGCAGAAAACTAGTTTTCTATGGTTTCAGTATACTTCCCATATTGTAACTTGAAAATGACCAAATATTCAGGAAACAATTCTAGACGGTGACCTTCCAGTCCAGTATCGATCGAGCACTAACATATTGTTCGAGTGTAAACCTAGCGCCATTAGCATTGTCGCAGTTCTAGAGTAACTTATCGCGTAGACTCTATTTTTCAGAGGTTACTATTCAAAAGGAATCATCTCACACCCAAATTTTTTTTCAAAGAGATGCATGCTGTATATACTGCTTTTAAGCGCTGTGTTGGCAAGAAGATTAGAGGTTCAACTTTAAGAAATAGTAGTCCCACATTAGTTAAGTAGGAGAAAAGATAAAGAAAACAACCCGATAAGAAAAGCTTGAATTGCAACTGTAAATCATACTTACCTGGACGGGGTCTATGGTTGATCATTAAGGATCATGGCCTAGGTTAGTGACTTCCATTGCACTTTGGAAGGGCGCTCGCCTAAGATCTCCCCACGAGGAGAGTCTACGTCATAATTTGTTCCTGAGGGGTACGCGTCCGCGCGGCCCCTGCCAAATTCACAAACCCAAATAATTTTCTTCATTCGTTCAACTAATAGTCTTTTTCAATGCCTACCACCAAGTGAGGTTGGTAAGATTAGTTTAGCTTCGAAAAGGTGTCCGTCTTTCAAAAAGGCTACTCTTTCATCTGATCTAGAAGATTTTTTTGCGTAGTTTGTGTCCTGCATATGAAGGTGTTAAGGTCATTATGCTTGTAATTCGTGATAAGAGACAGTATATGGTTCCGCTTCGTGAAGTGTAGGAATTTTCTGAAGTTTATATGTAGTGATCTACACTACAATAAGCAATCAGAGTTCAATCCTACAGGATCTACTCTGTAGAGATTGGAAATGAAATCTCAGTGAGGCGGAAGAACAAACCAAAAACAACTTCTATATTTTCTATCTCCCAGAAGAGAAAGCATTTTCTACATATTAGGGCATCGGTCCGGAGCACATGTGCCACACACACGCACACATTACTAACTACACTCAATACTGGGTGCCTTGAGCATGAGACATGACACTACATGGGTGCCACGAGCATGAGACATGACAATGCCCCTCCCTTAAAGCTTATCCTTGACCTCAAGGATAAATGTGGGGAACTTCGCCTTGAGAAAAGATGTCTTCCCAACAAGTAATCCCTTGACACCATGACACCATTGGACCAACACTTGAGGTATTTGTTGTCGATCCTTGAGAAGCACACGAGAATCTAACACTGCCACTGGGATTAACCTTCATCAAACCATGCTTGTCCAACGAAGGTAAGGTTATGCAGGGTATGATACCTTGACCCACTCGCTTCTTTAATTGCGACACATGAAAAAACAGGATGAATACGAAGTAGGAGGTAGTTGGAGTTTATATGCTACCACGACCAATACGTTCCCGACACTTCATAAGGACCAAAAAACTTGGCGAAAGCTTGATTTTTTTACGCGGTTGTGCGGAGGTTTGTTGGTATGGTTTGCGGGACGTAAATAAACCCAATCTCCCCTTTGCGAAGGACTTGTTCCACTCGTTTCTTGTCCGCCTATTGTTTGATACGATGTTGAGCTTCCAGCAAATTATGTTGTAATACCTCTGTAAGCACCTTTCGCTGATGCAGATAGTCCTCAACAGTGGAGTTGGAAATAGTGGAACAAGAATGTAAGCCAAACTGAGGTGGATCATACCCGTATAACGCCTGGAATGGTGTCGATCGGAGGGCTGGTGTGGTAGGAGGTGTTAAACCACCATTACCGCCAATGACAACCAAGAAGCCCACTTGATTGGTTTATAATCGCACATGCACCGCAAATAGGACTCTAAGCAAGCATTAACACGTTAAATACGGCCGTCGGTTTGCGGATGATATGACGTACTAAGATGCGAGAGAGGTGCCAACAACTTTGAATAGTTCACGCCAAAATCCACTCAAAAATACAACATCTCTGTCAGAAACTATGGTAGATGGAACTCCATGGAGTTTGAGAATAGAGTCTATGAACACGCGAGCAACAGACTAGGCAGTGTATGAGTGACTTAGTGCAGCAAAATGACTATACTTAGTAAAGCGATCAAAAATGACCAGAATTACCCTCTGCCTTCTGACTTCGGCAAGCCTGTGATGAAGTCCATACTCAAATGCTTCCAAGCTTGGTCAGGGATAGGTAATGGCTGAAGGAGCCCTGCTGGTGAAGTGTGTTCTACTTTGTTGTTGGATGGACATCGCACTCTGAATGAACTTGATTAAATCTTTCTTCATGCGAGACCCAATGGAAATAAGCTTTTGCTCTCTCAGTAACAAGCTTGCATTCGGGTAGCGCCTATAAGCGGGTGTGTCATTGCGAGGACCTTCGGCGTGCATCACCCGGTTGAACCAATGTATATTACGCCATGGCGCGGAGGACTCCTTGCGAATAAGTATACCCATCGAATCGGTGGAGAAAGAATGAGCTTAGGGAATCGGTTCTTGAGCTAAGTTGTCTTACGTATAATCGGCTTGAACCTCGCCAACCATTGAGGTTGAGCTGTGGTGATGGAGGAGCAAGAAGCTCGAGAAAGAGCGTCAGCAACTCTGTTATCCTTACCCTTCTTGTAATATAAGGTGTAATCAAAACCAATTAACTTGGTTAGCCACTTCTGCTGGAATAATGTATGGAGACGTTGATCCATAAAGTACTTAATACTCTGGTGGTCTATAAAGATCTTGAAATGCGAGCCTATAAGAAAAGAACGCCAATGGTTAACAGCCATAACGATACTTAGCAACTCTTTTTCATATGTAGATAGTGCCATATCTCAGTCCCATAGCTTTCTTTGTGAGAAGACAATGGGTCTGCCCATCTCGCATTAGGGATGCATATCCCACTATCACTAGCATCGGTCTCAATCTCGAATTCTTTAGTGAAATACGGTAAAATTAGGACGGGGTGGTAGTTACCACACGCCAAGCTGTTCAAAAGCCAACTCAGCCTCCGAAGACCAAACAAAGCTATTTTTCTTCAATAGTGCAGTGAGGGGTTGAAAAATGATGCCATAATGCTTCACAAATTTACGGTAGTACCCTGTTAACCCTAAAAACCCACGCAATCCTTTGAGGGTTGTAGGTCTAGGCCAATTCAACATACACTCGATTTTTGCAGGGTCTGCTGCTACGCCATCCTTACTAATTATATGACCTAGATATTCCAGTTGGTGCTGACCAAACTTACACTTGTTTGACTTAGCTAAAAGTGAATGTTGTTGTAGAGTAGCTAAGGCAATACGGAGATGTGTGCGGTGAGAGGCTAAATCGATGCGTATACAAGTATGTCATCGAAAAATACAAGTATGAATTTCCCATGAGATAAGGTTTGAAAATGTCGTTCATAAGAGATTGAAAAGTGGCAGGGGCATTAGGCAGCCCAAATGGCATGACTCTAAACTCAAAATGGCCATGATGTGTACGAAAAGCCGTTTTCTGCACATCAGCTGGGTGAACACGAATCGATGGTACCCAGAACGAAGGTCTATCTTAGAGAAAAATGTAGAGCCATGTAGTTCAGCCAGCAACTCATCAATAAGAGGGATTGGGTACTTATCTTTTACAGTGATGGAGTTGAGCTTGCGGTAGTCGACACAAAAGCGCCAATCGCCATCTTTCTTTTTGACCAATAACTGGAGATGAGAATGGACTGTGGCTAGGTTGAATGACTCCGGTTGGGAGCATCTCTTGCACCCGGTTTCTCAATCACAGACTTTTGTACAAAGGCACACGGTATGGCCTCGATTTGGTGGAGCCGAGTTTGGTAACAATGGAATATGATGGTCATGTGCCCGCTCCGTGGAAGTGAGGTTGGCGGTTGAAGACCAAGAGAATTCTTCTAAGACCTCCTTAATTGGGGCAGCGATGTCATCGGAGAGTATCGCACTGAGATAGAGACAACCGACCAAACAAAACCGGTTCACCACTACGGCGATCTCCGAAATGCTTTGCCCGACATAAGAGAAATACGAGCTTCGTCATCCCGATGGCCTACTAATTCAATGTCTTTGCCCATGTGTTGAAATTGAATCGTTAGTCGCTTGAAATCAAAACAGCATGGGGCTCGGTTCTCGCATCCAATCCACTCCGAGAACCATCGCAGCCTCCTAAGTCGAGAAGGTGCACATCATGAGAGAATGTATGACCTTGCATTCCCCAAGTGAAGTCTGGACATTTAGCTTGACTCAACAATTTATTTCCATCCGCCACTGTAACCTGTAAGGTTGGAGTTGGAAGTATAGTGCATCCACTCCTTTTGGCAACTGAAGGATCGAGAAAATTGTGGGTACTACCACTGTCCACCAGAATAGTTAGTCCATGAGTCTTCACTTGTCCTCTAATCTTGATTGTAGTATGAGAAATGTTACCAGCTAAAGCATGAACTGAGATTTCCATTTCTTCCTCCAATTCAACTATCTTTGGACTAGATGCTTCTCCTCCATCCCCAGAAGGTATTCCTTCTTCATCATCTGCCACTATCATATACAATTGTTGTTTAAGACAATTGTGGCCTTTGGTGTAGGGTTCATCACAATTGTAGCACAACCCTTTCTCTCGCTTTGCACGCATTTCAGCATAGGTGCATCTTAGGGCTAGTGGCCGGACTGGTAACAATTGGTGCTGTGACTAAGGGAGTCAGATTGGTAGGTTTGTGAGAAACTGTTAATGTCTTACCTCCATAACTGAATTTGTTAGAGAGCCTTGGCTAAGATTTAGCTGCCTTATCCATGATGCACTCCTGTCTTCTAGCCAGAAAAATAGCTTGTTGTAAAGTATTAGGGGTAAACATTTGGACTACCATTCTAATATCTTCTTTTAGTCCACTGATAAAGCTATGGATGAAATAATCCTCGGTAAGAGATGGATTCTTAGCTAACATCAAGGCTTTTAACTCTTCAAATCGTTCTTGATAATCCAAAACAGTATGGGTTTAACCAATTTGTTAAATTCTCCGACCACACTATCATGGCCTAATTCCTGAAATCTATTGCAGACATCTAGAATAAAATCTTCCCAATACAAAATACCCTTACCTATTTGGTAGTCTTGGAACCACACATCTGCCTCACCATCCAAGTAATGGGGTTGCCATGTGTACCTTCTGCTCATCATTCATTGGTGCAATAAGAAGTACTTTTGACATTTTCTGATCCAAGCTCAAGGATTAGTACCATCAAAACGTGGAAAATCGACCTTAGGTCTGTAATTGGAAAACTGACCTTCACCTAGCTGATGAGTCTGGACAATTCGTTGTTGATGATTAAAAGGTTGGTAACCATAGAAATTATTGCCAGTAGAAGGATCAGGTATTTCCCCTTCACCCCAAGGATGACTCGTTTCACCTCCTGGATTGGTACCCTGTGGAAAGACTGGTCTATCAAGAAGCAACTGCAACTTCTGGTGTAGAGAAGATTGAAAAAGTTGCGCTTGATTTTCAATATCGGTCTTCATCGTCTTCATATCCCCCGGAATGATTTGAACGATTGAACCTCCTCACGCAATTCACACAATTCTAGACTCAAATTCTTGGTGAAATCGTCCAATTATTTGAATCTGGTGCCATCAGCCATAGTGTGCCAAGGAAAGACCTAATCTGATACCACTTGTAGTGATCTACACTACAATAAGCAATCAAAGTTCAATCCTACAGGATCTACTCTGTAGAAATTGGAAATGAAACCTCAGTGAGGAGGAAGAACAAACCAAAAACAACTTCTATATTTTTTATCTCCCGAAGAGAAACAATTTTCTACATATTAGGGCATCAGTCCAGGCACATGTGCCACACACACACATTACTAACTACACTCAATACCTGGGTGCCTTGAGCATGAGACATGACACTACATGGGTGCCCTGAGCATGAGACATGACAATGCCCCTCCCTTAAAGCTTATCCTTGACCTCAAGGATAAATGTGGGGAACTTCGCCCTGAGAAAAGTCTTGTCTTCCCAACAAGAATCCCCTTGACACCATGAGACCATTGGACCAACACTTGAGGTATTTGTTGTCGACCCTTGAGAAGCACACGAGAATCTAACACGCCACTTTGGATTAACCTTCATCAAACCATGCTTGTACAACCAAGGTAAGGTTGTCTCGGGGTATGATACCTTGACCCACTTTCGCTTCTTTAATTGCGACACATGAAAAACAGGATGAATACGAGAAGTAGGAGGTAGTTGGAGTTTATATGCTACCCGACCAATACGTTCCAAAGACTTCATAAGGACCAAAAACTTGGCAGAAAGCTTCAGATTTTTACGCAGTTGTACTGAGGTTTGTCGGTATGGTTGCAGACGTAAATAAACCCAATCTCCCACTGCGAAGGACTGTTCCACTCGTTTCTTGTCCGCCTGTTGTTTGATACGATGTTGAGCTTCCAGCAAATTATGTTGTAATACCTCTGTAAGCACCTTTCGCTGATGCAGATAGTCCTCAACAGTGGAGTTGGAAATAGTGGAACAAGAATGTAAGCCAAACTGAGGTGGATCATACCCGTATAACGCCTTGAATGGTGTCGATCGGAGGGCCAGTGTGGTAGGAGGTGTTAAACCACCATTCTCGCAATGACACCAAAAGCCCACTTGACTGGTTTATGAGAATGGTGTCAGTCGGAGGCTTTGCCTTATAATCGGGTATATGAGTTTAATCAGTCTTTGCGATGAAGAAGTATAAGAGTTTTTTGAAGAACACGATAAAGAAAGGTTTAAGGGCTTTTTTCTAAAATGACCAACTTTTTGAATTATATTTAATAAAATGACCGTTTTTTTAAATTGTTTTATAAAATGGCCGAGTTTGACCTTTTCCGTCCTGTTTTTTTGCAAAAAACGGTAACAGCAGTTTACTACTTATGTGTCAGTTATCCTCCCATTAAAAAGACGTTTAAGTCCCTCCAAGTATTAATGAGTCTAACTGAGCTAAAAACCAAGTCAATACCGAGTTAATGTTCTTGGACGGACCTAATTGAAAAGAGCAATTCAATATCAAGACTATATCCAACATTGAAAAGAGCATGTTCTGTATCAAGACTATACACATCAACACCAACAGTAATAGATTGAAAAGCAATTAATCAAGCTATGAATAAAACAATAGAACACCAAGAACTTCACCAATCCATTTCAATCATGAATTACACGCATCACATATCCACTTCAAGTAGTAATTTGAAGCAATTCAGTTTAACAAACTTCCCTGAAGCACCAAGTAATGGATCTCATAAGAGCAACACTAACAGAACTTTGTACACACATTCAAACACACCAAATCCTCCCAAGTCAATAGTAAATTTAGCTATTCATGGTATTTGTATGGACACAATAATAAGTTCAAGGTTAAACAAGGTTCCAAAAGAAAACGACTCACTTTCAAACCCTTGCAAGTAACCAAGCTATAGGCGCAAACAAATTCAGATTTGTTATTTAATAGTCGTGAACTATTGGTGAGGCTTTCTATCAAACAGGTGATGTGCACAAAGCTGGTGATATAGAGGTGTTTGTTTTTGTGGTATTTGCGCATCCCTTTATAGCTTCTTATCACCTGCAATTTCGAATTTGATAACTACCCAACACTCCTTGACAAATACAAACTCTAAAAGAATAAAAATTTCACCCATCCAAGCATTCTAAACCAATGGGAACATCATCAGTTTCCAACTGACTTTCTGGCAGCAAAACGAACTCAAATCTTGACTTAAAATTGGATAAAATTCATACCCATATTTCATTTTCATATTGGCTCCAGAAACACCTCATAATCATTCGCAAATAAACCTCGTTCAATCCCACCAAAATCACCATTGTCACCACCAGATAAAGAATTCAAATCTCTAACACATTCTGCTTCATCATCCTAATTATAATTACCATTTCTTCAGGGATTTTATTTGTAGAATCTCGTGATTTAGAATCTGAAGACATTTTTGGGGGGGAATTTAGGGTTTTGATTTTGAGAACTGGGTTAGGGTTTTGATTTTGAGAATTGGTTGTTGGGTATTGATTATTTTGAGCATGATCTCTCTTCTATATCTCCTAATGTCCTATGTTGCTAACAATCGAGTGGTTAATTTTGTTGTGAATTTTTCCGTGAGAAGAAGACAAGAGTCTAGACTTGAACTGGAGAGAAGGAAGAAGAAGAAGGACGAGCGTTGATGGCGGAAGTGACGAGTATTAGGGGATTTAACGAGATAAAACGAAACTAAGATGGTGTAAGGATACAGTGGTAATTTTGACATGGATAATTGACTAATTCAACGTTTTTGACCATTATGGTGGGTCCATGTGTAAAACATAACGGAAAGGCCAGTTTATAAAACACTTTAAAATCTTGGCCGGTTTATTAAATATATGGTTTGAAGCTGGTCATTTTGTGAATTTGCCCAAGGTTTAATCTGTATTTAGAGAGTGTTAGAAAAGAGAGACAAAGATTGCTGCTGCTGCATTGTTATCTCATTGCTTCTTTGGATGATTAATATAAAGATGGTGACTGTAATTGTTGCGGAGCTGTAATGGAGATGAATGAATAACGATTTGACATGTTCTCATGAGGATTTGCAGGGGAGGAAAAATCAAAAAAATTTGGACCATTTCTCGATTTGTGCGTGTCATCCTTGCGCAGGGGCCATGCTAATCTTCTCTGTATCGTTCCAATTTTATCGGATGTCCCCGAAGGGACGAGCTTATACAGAAGCTCAGGCTATTTAAAGTAATCTCTCTCTTGTAATGCAGGCTATGTGGGACTAAAGCAAACAAAGCCCATCACATATAGATATTCCTTCAAAGGAGGCGGCGGTTAAGAGTTCGAATCTCTATGGTCACAAGTTTCTACGACCCTGATACTATCTTTCCGACATCCTTACCTAAACCTCAATGATAATTATACCTTTTCTTTCCATCACATAAAATCTAGCACATCACCATGTTTTTTCTTTCTTTGTTTGTTTCCATATCGTGGACTAAATTTCTAAAGTACAGGAACCAAATAATTACGCAAGGGGACGACATCAGAATTTGACCTGAACTAGAAGTACTTTACTTCCTTTCTCCCCTTGTTACTGATCCCTCATGTGCCTTGGACTTTTTAAATCGATCCTCGGTTGTTGATTTGTGCTTGAAAACCCTTTTCTACTTGCCACCAAAACCAACTCGTGGTTGTCTGCCCTCTTCTTTTTCATATGAAAAAAAATTGAATCCTGATTTTCCACATAGCAAGGCTTTGATCACTCCTCTGAGACCAAAGGGATGTAAATACCCTTTTTGCGTTTCAATTTTTATTTTCAACTGTTTAACTACAAAATGTAAATCCTACATGGTTCAGTGGACCCTTTGCGTTGATATGAATATCTCAGTGGAATTTGATAGAAAACATACACTTATACAGTGTGCATAAAAAATTGTTTGCAGTTTTCGCTGGAGAATTTTCTGATTCATGTAGACCCCAATTGGGCAATCTATATGCCGTTGGAAAACAATTAATAAAAAAGAATTTTTAAGGTTTTAATAAAATTATAATTTATTATTTTTTTTGTGAATGAAAAAACTTATTAGTCCCATATTGTGGAGTTTCCACTTTTTAGTTGTTTTAAGAGACTATATAAGCCTTTTAGTCCCACATCGGGGAGTTCTTCTTCTTAAATTGTTTTGTTCCATTATATAAACAAATTCACTACTTTTGTAAAAATCATGGGAAAGGGGTTGCTCTATATTTAGAGGGATCCCCAAGGGAAAAAATATTTTATATTGTTTTCTCAAGCGTTCGCGATTTTTATTTATGGTTTTTCGGAGTTGCCAAGCTCAAGTTGAGCATCTACTACATATGCTAGTAGTAGGTGTAGTAGGGTGTTTTTTATCCTGGAGATATCCGTCCTGTGAGGGCTATAGCATCACTCTTGAGTGTAGCCGGGCGCTAATGTCTTAAGGGAAACGTGTTGAACACGTGACTCACTCTGTTTTTCCAAAGTTTTGCCTTGTTGCTGTTGCGGAGATCTGGGGAGCTCGTTTGGTTCGTCAAATCGACCACTTCCACTATAAAGGAGCTAAGTATCAATAACTTTTGTTTATTTGATTTTTCCTTGTTTTTGATTATTGCACCCAACAATCTTAAGACATTAGAAGTTTGTAATAATCATGGATGTTAATTGTGGAGTGAAAAAATAAAAACGAATTTTGGTCAGCTGTAGAGTTTCGAATTTATCTCTCAACCTAGAAGGAATTTCGATGAACCCTTTTGACACAATGTAGTAGACATCCTGATAGTTACTCACGTAAAATTTCAGAATTTTTGGAGTTGTAAAAGTTTTTTTTTTGATATTTTACAAAACAGAGAAACATTCCTGAAAAATTCTGACGAGCAGAAATTTGTTATTAACTAAAGTAGTTTTTGTGGGGTAACCATGAGTTTTTTGAAACGGTGATTCAAACGAAGTTTGTAAATATAAATGTTATCTTCGAAACTCATATTTTACTTTCTGATTTGGAAATGTGGTTTGTGAATAAAGGTGTCATCTCCAAGGGACATGGCTAATAGGCGCATGTGGTTGGAAACAAATCTTCCAAAGCTGGCAAAGGTGAGCATCGAACGCAACTCTAAGCGTGGTCTTCATAAGAAAGGTATGTTTCGTAAACCTGAATCTAGCATTACTTTTATTAAGGGTGATTTTTTATGTTTGTAAATTCCTGGCCTTATGGCAGTAAATTGTAGACAACGTAAAAACCTTAATAAGTAGAAAGTTAATGCTAATTTAGTTGAAACAAACTAGAACGATTTCAGTGGCATGATGTCGGAAGTTATTCTAATAACCAATGTGAGAGATTGGTGGGTGGACTCTGGAGCCACGAATCATGTTTTTAAACAAAGACATGTTTACCTTGTATCGGAGGATAGAGGATGTTGAGAAACTCTCGTATGAGTAACTCATTTATGGCGAGGTTGCATAAAAGGGAAAGGTCGAGCAGAAGCTCATCCTGTAATATTCTCACATTGAATGAAGTTTTCATGTTCCAAGCATATGCAAGAATCTTGTATCTTTTTCTGTTGTAGATGGTAAAAGATTTAAAATTTTAATTGAATCTGGAAAACTTGTTGTAACTAGGCGGTGATTTTTTAGGCAAGAGTTATAGGACTTTGGGTCTATATAAGCTTAATAGGAAAACTGATGAAGTGAACATAGTTGATTCTTGTGTTTTCTTTTGTGTGATTGAATGTTTTGCATGATAGACTTGGAATCGTAAACTTATAAGTCAATGCTTAAATCCAGCAAGATAAATGTACCCAAATTTAATTTGGATTTTGAACACAAAAGTGAAATATGTGTAGAATCAAAATATGCTATAACATCTTTTAGCACAAATGTTCAGAGTAATTCTAAGCCTTAGAATTAATTCGCAAAGGCCTAGGCGACATGAGTTCAACCCAAAACCACTGAGGTAAAAGATGGTTTATAACTTTCGTAGATGATTGTGGTTTATAACTTTCGTAGATGATTGTACGAGGTACTATCTTGTATACTTTTTTAGGGATAAGGATGATGCCTTAGAAGCCTTAAGAGTATAAACTTGAAATTGAAAGCGAAGTGTATGTTACCACTAAAAGGGTTAGGTCTGAACGTGATGGCAAGTATGAAATTCATATAGGAGAACTTTAATTGTTAAATGCCATTATTCATGAGATCGCACCTCCTTATTCACCGTAGTCTAATGGTATAGTTGAACGTAAGAACAAAACTATTAAGGAGATGATTTATGCCATGTTGTTTAAAGGATAACCGCAAACTTGTGGGGGAGGTCGTTTCTCCGATTTTGTTATATCCTGAATAGAGTAACCTTTAGAGGATCAAATAAAAATCCATATGATTATGGAAAGATAGACAACCTTTTTATGCATACGTCAAAGTGTGGGGGGTGTTTAGATAAGGTTTCTTGAGTACCTCTACTGCATATAGATTTTTGGTTGTGTGTTCTGATTTTTTCAAACTTTGATGTGGTTTTTTATGACTTTGGTGTGAATATTATTACGTAATCTAGGGATGTTGAGTTCTTTAAACATGTTTATTCTTGAAACCTGTCTCTTCTTAAGGATGTGTTGTTGATCCCCTAGATGTATTTCAACTAGTCAGAATATACCTTCGAAAGAAGATGAAGTAGCGTTGATCCTAGGAGAAGTAAAAGGATTAGAACTAAGACTTATTAGAGACCTGACTTCATAATATGCCTAGCTTAGTCTGAGTTCCAGACTTGTAAAGAAGCCTTGACATCTACCGAAACCCCATTCTGGTAAGAAGATTCATTTAGTGAAATGGACTCACCCATCATAACCAATTGAGAGTTATTAATTCACCTCTAGGGAGTAAGACCATATGATGTAAATGAGCCTTTAAGAGGAAACGTAAGGTAGATGGAACTGTGGAAAAATATAAGGCTAAGTTGGTAGCTAAAGGCTATAAACTAAAAGAAGTTGTATATTTACTTGATTCGTATTCACATGTGACAAGAATTATCACGTTGAGATGCTAATTGCTATTCTCACATAAAGAACTTAGAGATACATCAGATGGATGTTAAGACAACTTTTCTAAAATTGTAAATTAGATAAAGAAATTTACATAGACCAACCTGAGGACTTTGTAGTGAAAGGTTGTGAAGACAAAGTTTTTAAGTTGAAAAAATCTTTATATGGATTTTAAAATAAGCACGTAAACAGTGACATGGAAAATTTGATCATGTGATAATGTGTAGTGGATTTAAGTTAATGAATCTGACAAGTATATTTACAAGTAACTTGTTAAGGATGCCTGTGTGACTGTATGCTTGTATGTTTATGATATGCTTATACTTGATACAAACATAAATGTGATTAATTCCACTAAAAGTATGCGCTGGATGAGAACGTTGACTTGAAAGACTTAGGCCCTTTTGATGTAATCTTAGGGATGAGGATTAGAAGATAATCAAACATTTATAGTCTTAGTCATTCTCATTATGTTGAATTTGTGCTTATGAGATACAATCAGTCTGATTGTAAGCCTGCGTGTACTCCATACGATTCTTCTTGTAGATTCGAGAAAAATAAGGGTAATGGAGTATCTTAACTTGATTACTCAAGAGTTATAGGATGTCTGATGAATTTAATGAACTGTAAGAGTCCATACATTGCTTATATTATGAGTAAGTTAAGTAGATATACTTGTAGTCCATAGCAAGAGCATTTGGATGCACTTAGTAGAGTATCATGGTACCTAAAATACTCTATTACCTTTTGTTTGATTTATGAAAGGTATCTTGCTGTCCTTGTGGGACTTTGTGATGCAAATTGGATAGTTGACTCGAGAGAGTCTAAGTCTACGAGTGAATATGTTTTCACTCTAGCGGAGGGTTTGTTTTTGGAAGATTTCCAAACAGACATATATTGCTCAATTTATTATGGAATCCGAGAGTATTGCGTTAGATAAAGCACGAGAGGGGGCCGAGTGCCTAAGATGCTTTTAGAAGACATTCCTCTCGACATAGGCCTATGCCAGCTATATCTATACATTGTGTTAGCCAAGCTATAATAGCTAAAGATAAAAACTAATCTCAATCGGCGTTATTTCCATTGATTGGATAAAGTCCAAGGAGAATATAGAATATCGCAACCTTTGACGAAAGGTTTATCCAAAGAGATAGTTAGAAACGCATCGAGGGGGATGGGGCTTAAGCTCATAAATTAAACTTGCCATGAAGGATACTCAACCTTGCTGACTGGAGATCCCAAGATCAAGGTTTCGAATGAGACAACTAATTTGTGGTGGGTAAAGGTAAACACTATCAGAGAATTTCGTTCTCTGTCCCTTCCCTATGGTGTAGACGTGATAGTGTGACTGCATGTGAAGGATGACTTTTAACAAGTATTAATGAGTTCTATAGTTTCAATTTAAGATTGAAGTGGGGTGTAGCAAAGAACACTCTTTATGGAAACTCACCTATCCGAATGAGGAAGTGGGGCCGCTTCCTATGAGAATATGAGATTTGATTCTCTAGAGCATTATGAGAAACAGATATGTCCAGGGCCAAATTGGACAAAACGGCACGAGCTTGGCAGGCAACCTTGGAGATATCATCTGTGGTTGTTATCGCCGAATTACATCAAACGCTAGAAGTTCAAGACATAGTTCACTGTCTCTAGCAAGTAATTCCGGTAATATCTCACTAAGCAAAGGTTCAAGACCTCATGGACACCTCTCGCCTAAAATGGTATTTCCTGCGTTTTTTATGTGATTTTTCGTTTTGATGGTTTTGGTATTACTAGAACTTAGGACCTAAGGATCACTAAGGGTTCACTAGTTCATGCTTTTTCACTTTGGTGAAAGAAACCTTTAGTCTCACTTGTGAGGAACTAATGATGAAAGCTTTCTATATATACTATATGATTTTTGCAATCCATAGTATGACCCTGGGGTCAACACACTCGTTGTGTGAGGGAGATGACGTTGGAATGGCTAGTATGACTTCAACATACACGATTTGTCTTAATTTAATTTATGTCTGTTCAGTCGGTGTTTGTCTAAATTCTATCATCGTGAGATTGGGTTGTTGATTTACCAAGATCTATCTCTGTTTTTGTGTTTTATTGAGTTTTCATTCATGTGGGGGATTGTTGGAAAACAATTAATAAAAAGGGATTTTTAAGGTTTTAATAAAATTATAATTTATTGTTTTCTTTTGTGATTGAAAAAACTTATTAGTCCCATATTGTGGAATTTCCACTTTTTAGTTGTTTTAAGAGACTATATAAGCTTTTTAGTCCCACATCGGGGAGTTCTTCTTCTTAAGTTGTTTTGTTCCATTATATAAACAAACTCACTACTTTTGTAAAAATCATGGGAAAAGGGTTGCTCTATATTTAGAGGGACCCCCAAGGGAAAAAATATTTTATATTGTTTTCTTAAGCGTTCGCGATTTTTATTTATGGTTTTTCGGAGTTGCCAAGCTCAAGTTGAGCATCTACTACATATGCTAGTAGTAGGTGTAGTAGGGTGTTTTATCCCGGAGATATCCGTCCCGGTGAGGGCTATAGCATCACTCTTGAGTGTAGCCGAGGCGCTAATGTCTTAAGGGAAACGTGTTGAACACGTGACTCACACTGTTTTTCCAAAGTTTTGCCTTGTTGCTGTTGCGGAGATCTGGGGATCTCGTCCGTTTCGTCAAATCGACCACTTCCACTATAAAGGAGCTAAGTATCAACAGTGGCGGAACTGGAAATCTAGTGCAGGGGTGGCTTTTGGGCTTGAGTGTTTGCACTCACCTGGCTTAAGCCTATTGGTTTAGGCCTAATTTTATCACCCTAACCGAAATAGGTAGTCAAATAAAAGGTTGTTTGGGTTTTGGGTGTGGCTCAAGCCGTGCTCTAGCCTCAGCTGTAGTTCCGTCCCTGAGTATCAATAACTTTTGTTTATTTGATTTTTTCTTGTTTTTGATTATTGCACCCAACATATGCTTCAATAGATAAATAAATTCGGGCAATCTATTAAATCCCTACAAGAAAACTACAATGAAAAATGCATGTTGACATGTACATCTTTTTGCCCAAGAAAAGCATCCCGTTGATCTAATCATGAATATGAGCATGCAATTGCACTGTAATAACCTTTCTGGTTTTGCATAATTAGATGGAACCATCTACGTGCAATCATGTATTAGATTAATATGATATAAGTTGCACCTGCCTAAAGCCTACCTGACCATCTTATATTTTGCGTCTAACTACATTGCAACGATAACCCTTCTGGTTGGGGTAAAATATGAGTGATCATTCTGATCACACATATATGTAAATGTTGTGAAAAGAGAATACCGAATAGTTATCTGGTCATAATGCTTCTGGGATGATTCATTTTCATATTTCTTATTTAAGTCATTTTGGGACATAACTTTCCCTAACTACTCAGTATTTTCATTTCTTAATATTTTGTGGGGTGAAAAAGCCAGAAATGAGATATGGGAGTAAACTAATTATTGTACTTTGGTTTTTCTTCGAAGAGTCAATTTAGTAACCCGGAAACAATACAATGGTGAAAACAACATTGACCGGACAAGGGAGTAAAATTTTAGTTTGGTTGAGAATTTATTTGAAGCAATGATTTACCAATCCAATATTTGTTTTGGGCAAACATTTGTTTGAAATTTGTATAAGTCATAGTAGTCACTTCCTATCGGACAATATGCTGCCAAGCTCCCAGAGAGAGTTTTTTACATGCAAATATTTAGAGTGTTAAAGCATAAATGGTATTTTCCGTAATTCATGACAAATATGTACTATCAGGGAAGAAGACTTGTGAATCCTAAAACCTTTGGCAAACATGAACGGTCAGTCCTTTAATTCACTTCCCGCTTTTTTTTTTTTTTTTTTGACAAAATGATATACCCTTTCAAGATTAAAGCACCAACAAAATGCATTACCATGGGACATCAATAAAAAACAGATAATTGATTAAGGAAATCTTAACAGTCTAAACAAACTTATTTCATTAACTATATAACCATACCAAAATTAATTAACTTGAAAAGTAATTAGGATTCGTTAATACAGGAGTAGTGAGATCAGAAAGACCCCCTTTTCTTTTATAATAATAATTCTGGGCGGACTGTGAAAAAAATTGCCCCGAAAAACCACTCTTCACAGGCAGGTGGGCTCCGCCCGCGTGGACTCGTATGGGTGGGGTTTTGGGTCCCACTTGTGTGAGAGGGATTTTTCACACGGTTTTTTTGAGGGTTCATTCATGTTTTCTGTTTTTTTCTTTTTATAGTAGTTAAAATATTGAGCTTTAAAAATCCTTTCTACTTCCTTTTTGCTTTCTTATCACTTTCCAGTTTCCCCCAAGACTACATACAGTTGAAAAGTGTAAACAGCATTATTGCTTTCATCGTTCTCCTGTGCGTGTGAAGTCTCATGGGACCATCATTTCCATGTATTTGGAAGGCAATTGTTAACGTATGCATACATGCATAGCCAACAACTCTTTTTTTTTTTTTTTTTTTTGAAGCATGTAGTTTTATTTAATTAAAGCGGAATTACACGTGGGAATGTTATTCCCCTGGTGTCATTTAATACATTTTGTGTCAAGAAATCAGGAACTGTATATTCCAAATTTTAGTTTGCAATACTCCCTGGTTGACTATTATCCGCCGCATGATTAGCGAGAGTGTCCACGCTTGGTTTGCTTCCTTGTAATTGTGTAGAATTTTGTGATGGGGAATTTCCTCTCTAGCCTTTTGATGATCTCAACAATCATGTCTCGCGGTACCATGGAGGATCTGCCCTTTGTTTGACAAGAAATGAACAAGGGTCTCAGAATCGATTCAATGTAGATTTTAGTCCATTGGTAGAGCGTGATGTTCTCAATGCCATGAGTAGAGCCCATGTCTCTGCTGTTAGCAACGCCGTTGTGATCCCCAAAGGTTGGGCCATTGCGACAATAAATGTGGTTGTCGAGTCTCTGCAGATAAAACCTCCCCCATGGGTCCCGGGTGGCCATGAAAGCTCCATCAGTATTGATTTTGATCCAATGTGGTTCCGGTGGTTTCCATCCAACTTGAATTTTTGTAGTCATCTGGCGTGATGAGGCGTCATGTGTTGTAGCAGTCATGCCAGGGAGTGGTGGAGGTAGCACTGAAGTTGCCCACTTGTATTCCTGATGCATGTGGTTTGCCAATTTGACTACATCGGAAGGAGGCTTATGTTTCCTTCCATAAATCAGATCGTTCCTAGCTAACCAAAGTGCCCACAACGTGAAGCAAAAGGAAGTTGTTGCTTCTGAAGTTTGTTTAATTTTTAGTAATTGGTTTATGGTGGTTGATGGGTTTAGCGGTTGAGGTCTTTGGTGTTGAAAGGAAGGTTCTGTTTCATGATGGTTGAAGAGAATGTCCCATACTTCTTTGGCGAACCGACATGTGAGAAGGATATGTTCAGCTGTTTCTGGAGATAAATTACATCTAGGACATAGGTTGGAAGTAATAAGGTGAATTTTATATAGTAGAGTGAAGGTAGGTAAGCCTTCATTAATAGCTTTCCACAAGAAAAGTCAGATTTTGGGGGGCATTTTAATGTCCATATGTGGGTTGAAGGTTGTAGCTGATTCATAGAAGGGTTTGTATTGGTTTGGTGAGTGAGCATACGGTACCCTGAGCTAACTACATACTTTCCAGATTTTGTGTAAGGCCAGACAATTTTGTCTGGGGGACCATCTTGCGGAAGGTGAATGTTGACAATACGGAGTCTAGCCGATTGTGGTAGCTGAGTCAATCGGTCATGGATCCAAGAATTTGAAGTGGCATCTATAAGATCAGACACGAAATGGAAATTCTGGCATTGAATTTGGTCGAGGGGTGGATGATCCGGTATCCAATTTGAATTAGTCCGGATTGAATTTCTTGTGCCTATTTTGTGAAAAAAATGTGGTGTGATACTATAGAGAAGGGAAAAAAGTTGTTTCCATATTGGGCTAGCCGAGGTAGGGGGAATGGTTGGATTGGAGAATAGGTTCATTGTTGAAATGTTTTGCCCGACACATTGATGAGTAAATTGAATCAGGTTGATCATGAATTTGCCAAACTCGCTTGAGTAGCAGAGCTTTATTGTGGTCTAAGCTTTTCCTAATTCCCCATCCCCCCTCGGCTATGGATTTCGACAATTTATCCCATCCCATGGGGTGTAGTTTCTTAGTAGAGGCATCATGGCCCCAGAAAAAGTTCCTAGTAATTTTATCTACTTCCTTGTTAACTTGCATCGGTAGAATGTTTGTCTGCATAACGTGATTAACAATAGGTAATAGAGAAGTTTTTATGAGTACTAACCTTCCTTTTTGATTAAGGCATTTTGTTTTCCATCCCTTCGCTTTGCGGGCCATTCTTTGTAGTAATGGACGAAAAATATGTGTCGATGTTCTTCCACTTTTGAAGTGAACTCCCAAGTACAGTGGTGGTGTTGATGTAGCCGACATGTCGAAGAAGCTTTGGATTTCACCAATGGCATTGGGGTCAAGTCGAGGATGATGGATTATACTAGATTTGCTTGGATTTATGTGTTGTCCAGCTGAGTCCGAATAAGCATTAAGTAGTTGTTTGAGTTGAGTATAATTTCTTCTGGATGCTTTGAACGTTAGAAGTAAGTCATCAGCATACATCAAGTGAAGTATTGGTGGTGCTTTATTGGAGATACTTAATCTTGAAATGTTGTCTGTGTGTTCCAGGTGCGCCAAGTTTGTTGAAAGGATCTCCGCACAGATAATAAATACATAGGGTGATAACGGGTCTCCCTGTCTTATTCCTCGAGAAGGTGATATATATCCATGTGGAGTGCCATTAACATTGACGGAGTACGTTCTCGTGGAGATACATAACATAATATATTGGATAAACTTCTCTGAAAACCCACTTCAGAAAAGTCCTTTTCACGAATCCCCAATCCAAGCTGTCATAGGCTTTCTGAATATCTAATTTAAGCCCTACTTTTGGTTCTTTGGTTATGGGGGAGGTTCTGATGTAATGGAAAAGTTCCCCTGCTATGGCTATGTTATCCTGAATCGATCTTTGAGGTACAAAGGCACTTTGGTAGGGGCAAAATAAGAAACGGCAGAGTGGTCGTAGCTTGGTTTACCAAGATTTGGGCTATGATTTTGTAGGTAACATTGCACAAACCAATAGGTCTAAATTGGGATGCGGTTGTTGGGTGTTCCCTTTGGTATGAGTGTGAGGTTGGTGTGATTCATCAGGGGATGCATATTAAAATTCTCAAAGAATTCCCGGACCATTGCAATAAGTTGGAATTTAGTGGTATCCCAAAAACTTTGAAAAACTTACTTGTGAATCCATCCGGTCCCGGGGCCTTTCTCGATCCAATCGACCAAAGTGCCTCTTTTATTTCCTCTTCACATTCATGACTTGGTCTAGAGTAGTGCAATCGGTTTGTTTTTAACCTAGGGGAGATCGTGGAGAGTAACCGGTCATCTAGCCTGGTACTTGGTGTCGTATATTGATTGGGTGAAATGTTGTAACAAAGAGGTCGATGATCCGGTTTTTGAAAGACCCACTACCCAGTTACGATCGCTAAGATTGTTGTATGGTGTTGCAACTTCGGTGTATAGTAGCAGTTGTGTGGAAAAAGATGTATTTATGTCTCCAGATTGGAGCCATTGAATTCTTGCCCGTTGTTGCCAGTATGTGGCGTGATACTGCAATAGGGATATGTGGGCTGCGCGAAGTTCTTTTTCCTGTTGTATCCAATGAGTTAATATCGTACCTGTTTGAATTGCACATTGATGTTGCGCAAATTGTATATGTGGCATGGATGTTTTTATCATGGTGGGGAGATGACCAAAAGTTTCCTTATTCCATTGCGTAAGGATGTTTGCAGTATTGATGAGTTTGATTTGAAGATTGGTCGTCGGCTCCTCATCAGACACTCTGGCCCAAGCACCATTGACAATGTGGTGGATATTAGGTTGGGATAACCAGAGGTGTTCAAATTTATAAGTCCTCTCATTTCTCCAATTCAATTGTTTGGTTCTAAGGAGGATAGGAGCATGATCCGATGCGATTCGTGGAAGATGTATGACAGCTGCATGAGGGTTTGTCGTTCTCCATCTTTGGTTTGCCATGGCTTTGTCTAACCGTTCCATGCATAGCCAACAAATCACTAATTAGTTATTTCAAAAGTTGAGCACACGTAACCCATTTTTAACTTCCATGGATATTTGTATGTGGAAAATCCATATACGCTGTTATACAGACGCTTGCACTAGAACTTGCCTATTGATTACACTTGTAACCTAGAGTGCCTTCTGGGCCGGGTGTCCGATGGATGGGTGATGTTTCATCCGCATTTAACCCATGAAAATGACGAAATACACCCAAGTCCAATCCCCCAAATTACGGACCGTGTCCCGCTAAATTATGGATTGGGCGGGCCGCGGGTGAAATCCACAGATTTGGACGTTTTGCTCACCCCTAAATTTGGGTCAAAAAAAAAAACATCTGTGGTGTGGTGCACATGTTGACGGGCTTCAAAATTGGTCCTGCCTCGACAAGCTCTTCTTGGCAACCCACTAAGAGATGAACACCTCAATCGTCATACTGTCCGTTCTTTGTTGTTACACTAGCGTTGTCATGCCACATTGACGAAATGAAAGAGCACTACAAGACAGCAAGTTGCAATATCCTATAAGTAACGCAAAATTTTGGACATTCGGCATCATTTTGATACTATACACTTCTAGCAGGGACAAACGATACTTGTAAGTGGGATTTGATGAGATGACGTCGAATTTATCCTCCAAAGCAACAACAAATCATTGGCATCAAGAATAAGGAAAATAGTGGCGAGTGGCCACGAACGCAATTCCTCTCTTTAAAACCAAATAATGGAATACTGATCTCATCGATCGGTTGTTTTCCTACTATATTTTCTCCAAGCACTTTAGAGATTGTTTCAAGGTTTGAAAAACGATTTGGAGTCTCCATTTGTCAATTGAACACCTCAGTGATCCGTGGTTATCATCTATGTTGTAAAAGGCGAGCGCCCGGAGCGCCTAGGCGCCAAAGGCGCACTAAGCGCAGGTCCAGCGCCCGAGTAACCTCGCCTACGTTACTTTCCTTTCCAGCGCCTTAGTCGAGCGAGTTTGGCGCTTTTGGCGCCTCGCGGAATTGTTAGGCGCTAGCCTAAGCGCCAAAGGCGCTATGGCTAACTGGTAAACATGTTAGCATTTAGTGCCCATTTATTTCCGATCATCAATCTTCATAAATTAGCTTTCCTTAACAGTATTATTTTCCTAAAATTAAATTTTTCTTTCCATATTTGATGGTTGATTGTCGCGTAGGTTGACTTATTCTCATCAATCGATGGTAAAAATATATTCCAGCATCAATCAATGGTAAAAATATGGAAACATTATGAATAGTAGGATATATTATCACGGCAATGTCAACGCATGGAGACATGCACATGCACATGCACAATAAATAATCAAAGTATGGAAACTTTATATATACTGAAATATCAATATTAATGCAAAATCAATCACCATGGACAACCCATGATCAAAATATGGAAACAAATAATAAAGTTTTAAAGGAATTACGTGATTGATTTAGTTCCAATGGAAGGAATTAAAAAAAGGAATTAGAGACAGAGCATGAACGATATGTCCACATGTGTTTCAGTTAGGTATTGTACGCAGGTTAGGCATCTTTAGCAGTAATGTGGGTTATGGATATGATGGTACGGTTGTTATAGACATCTATATATGTGTCTGTTAGTATGTAATGATATTATGAATGAAAATGAATTGATGTTATCTTGTCTGTGTACTCTTCTTCTCTGGTCTAATGAATTCTTATTGTTTCTCGTCTGCCATACTTCCCTTCTCAACTGTGTTTTCTCACTATTTTCCCACTGATTATTGATTGATAGGTTTGGGGCTTATCAATGAGATTCAATTTTGTTGTCTGTTTTTGTTTTTCAGTTAGTGGCATATTAATCTTCAAAAGAGCATCAATCGTATTAGTGATCGCCTAGGGCGCCTTAGGCGCACCTAGGCGCCCACGCGCTAGGCGATGGGCTTGGCGCCTCGCCTCGCCTAGCGCCTAACACAACATAGGTTATCATATAGGGTTGAATGAATGATAAGTGTTGTACATGATATCAATGCATGTGGATCTCAACTTATTTGCATGGATCTACGGAAGAGATCTTGTGTTTCCTACCTAAGATTATAAAATGGTTAAGAGTCTAGTGTGGGCACTAGCTATCATATGCTTGTTTGTTGCGCAACATCCTGTAGATACCAGGAAAATACAAAAGGGAGGGTCAGCATAGGACCAACGGCACGACACCAGGAGCCATGAGAAGCCAGCGACGGACCCAGAAATGACGCCTACATGCAGATCACCCTCCGAATCACATAGCATATATATATATCTTCAATCATAGAACGTTCAAGAAAATCAATCTCCCAACGCAAGATCCCAGTGTAATATTTGTGTCCTACGCAATTTCCATTTTCGACACTTAACTGACTAGACAAAAACTATTTTGAAATCCTTTCTGGGTTAACTAGAATCTTATAATTTTATCAGCTCTATAATTAACATGATGCCACTCTAATTCTTGATTATACACTGATATCATCCACAAGCTAGGGGATATGCCATCCTCTACCTCTAGATACCGATTTTCAACTACATCAAGAATATATTGTCCGCTCTTTTTCTTATAAGAATCTTAAAACTTCCGGGAGGACATCACATCGGTGCAACTTGTCTTAGCAACACAATTAGCTAAACATTGAGATTAGTATCTTTATTAAATGTGATGATATTGATTTGATTGCTGACTATGTAAGAGTGCTTCGATAGTACTGTATACAGTTTAACAAAGCTAAGTTAGCTAAACGCCTAAACCCATTTCCTAACCCTTTCTCAGTTTATTTATTTCAATCACACGTAAGATTACGTACATTGATCAATACGATCCATAACATTCACATGCCCGAATAAGTTGAATTCAGAAAAAAAGAGATAACAATGCTAACTGTATGTTAGTACCGATTAATATTCGTGGTAACTAATCAAGCACTAACTATACTTTGATCATCCACTCGGTACATTTATTGTGGTAGAACGTAAGCTAAACTGAAAGAATTTGACCTACTAATCAAAGGTCGGAGAGTGAAAAGCCTATCCACTACCAGCAAAAGTCTCTCGTATGTGCTGCTATCTCGTCAGTGTATTTGGAAAGGGATAATTGGTGTTTGATACTCAGTGTTTTGGACCAATACTAGGCTTTGGTCTAACATTTGTCCAACGTTAGGGCTTGATACTCCGGACCGAATGTTGACCCGCATCGACTAGGCTAAGTCTAAATTT
>JAJJWW010006515.1:0-26345 GCA_023531295.1 Papaver armeniacum | reverse complement strand
GCTTCGATGCGTGTCGTAACCACAACAAATTAATTAATACTTTACTACCTAATTAACTAGTAATATAGGGTAGTCAAGGTCGATCCACCGAGGAGCACGAGATTCTAGTTGTAAAAATTGTCACGAAAGGGGTGTAAAAAGAAAGAAAATAAACAAAGCAATTAAAAGATAAAGTTGAAAGCAATAAGAGAGACAAGATCAAGGAATCCTTCTACTTCGTTCTGAAACAATGATTAAAGTTATGTTCTTTTTCTACTTGTTATTAGTCACAGATTATCACCAAAGTAGGATAGTTCCGCTTAGCTAGCCCCAAAATCCACTAATTTCTTGAGTAACATCCGCTTAGTTATCAGTTCTATTCAAAAGAACCACCACGAGGTTCGCTTACAAGATGTAATTCCCCGAATGCATTAAGATCTATGAATTTAGGTTTAGTACTAGTAGTTAAACTTGGTTCGCTTGGTTCACTTTCTAGCGTTATTTCTACACACAATTGCTCCACGGAATCCCTCCGCAGGTCTCGTGTTTGCTACTTATGTAAAGAGTCAAGAAACGATTACTTATCCCCTAACTTTCACTAGCTTTAGATTAAACTAACAAATCAATTTAGCATGCGTTCTAAAACAATCTATCAATCAATCATGAATGTCTTTAAGATCATTCCTATTAGTAAAAACAAACGATAATCATGTGAAAAACTTCAAGATAGAATTAAAAACAAAAACTCAAAACATAAATTAAGAACTAGGAATTCATCTCAATCAATAAAATTAACTACTCATGTTAAAGAGTTCACACAAAGAATAAGAAAAGAAAGAATTGTGTGTGTAGAGATGTGTGTGTAAAAGATGTTTAGAAGTTGTAGAAAACTTCTCTATTTATAGGCTTCAATATTCTCCAAATCTTCCAAGGAATAGAATCCTTTTTCTTTTGCAATTCATTTCCAAATCAAGCGTTTCTCAACTCTTCCACCTTCTCTTTCCAAATTTGAGTCCCATTCTCCATCCAATTCAAGCCCAAGTCTTCACACCCATGAGAGAAGTCCATAGAAAATTTTCGGAATTTTGGCTCGCGAAATTATTGTGGCGGAATTTAGTAGGAAAACGTCGCAGCGGTCACCAAAGTTCACCGTCATCGGGAGAATATTCGACCGGAATATTCCGTCGAGGTCCTCACGTTAGGACTAACGGTCAAATGTCAAACTTAACGGTCGTCGTCGAGTCAATGAGTCAAGGGTGAGTCATCAGTCGGAAGGCAAGTCGACTAGCTAACTCGGGCGATCGGTCCTAGCTGAGCCACTTTGCACGAGGCCAAAGTAGTCACGGCCAAGATGGCCATGCCTTCCATCTCCCTGGCCATGATGGTCAGCTAACCTGCCTTTCAAAATTCCTATAACCCGCAATTGCTCAGCCTTCTCAGCTTTCTCAACAGCTTGCCAGGCCAGTTCACTAGCATACACCAGAGACAATCACTGCCTGCAAATAATCATTCCACCACAACAACAGCACATCAACCACTAGACTCATCTCTTCCCATATGCGACACACCTCGGTGTAAACCTCGACATTCACCCACTAAGCGGCTTCAATCAACTCTATAACATCTCTGCCTTGAGTCACAACCTTGTAACAGTCCCAGGCCACTACCACAAACTCAGCGACTCGAGTCTCATGAGACCCCATTCAATCTGACTTCTCCCAGGTCATCCTAAGCAAGACCACCTTATGCATCACTGAGCACTATCAGACTCATTTGCCACCAGCAAGTTCAACTCAATTCCCAGCTGCAACTTCAATTCCCAGGCCAGCCTAAATATCACTTCATTTCCTCCAGCTCAGTCAGGCCCACACCAGAATCGTAACATCAATCCATCTCGGCTCATATTATCGCTTCCGCACTCTGTGACACCTCTTCTATTCCATCCGAGACAACAACATCAATCAATTGCCTCGCACTGATAAGCACCATAGACAAATTCAACTCAACCACATCCATCGGTTCATACAAACCATATTCACAAGCTTAGGCCAACACACACCTGTTCTAAGTATGGCACCACCTACGACTTTGATCTCCACTGGAGAATTTGATTCCCTTCCACACTCAATAGCATCATTCTAACATCCATCTTCAATCTCTTTATCTCAATTCTTTCCTTCTGACCCATTACGCAACTTGACAAAGCACCAATCCTTCACTGCCTAACCATTCACTCCCCTTTAAAGCTTGTCTCAATTCAACACAACAACGATTCCCCATACTCATCAAATCGAATTCCTAATTGCAGTGACAACCAACAGCATCAACCTCTCCTTGTTCGTTCATCAATCCACAGACCCGTTAACTTCCACCGATTCAATCTACCAACAATTCTTGCATTTGCAAACTCAATACCCATCTCGGCCACAAAACCCATTCTGCGGCAACTCAACTCATCTCAAATCTCATCATAAGTCAGCACATATGTTTTATTCATTCGAACCCGAAGAAAGCACCACCAACTCGGTTGCTCCCTCTTCTTTGAATCGGTACTGAATCGATTCATGCAGCAAAGAAGACCGAATTATCATCTCAATTCTCGGTCTCTAAATTCAACAAAGAGAGCTAATTCCTCCGATTTTCTTGAATCGCCATGAATCCATTCTTCACATGATGTCTTCATCAATTCTTTTCTCGATCACTCTTCTTTTGCATCTCGATCTACGCCTCTCTCGATTCAACAAAAATCACACAAACCCCATCTCGGTTTCTCAAGAACATCGATTCCTTCTCAACCTCACGGCGCTTCTTTCTCTTTTTTCTCGGACCATCGATCTCGGTTCTCGAATCAATCGAACCCTAAAAGCTTCTACACAAATTTCATCTTCTTTCTCACTTGAGGTTCTCGATTCCACATAAACTTCGGCGGCAGGTCGGCGCTTTCTCCCTCAATCTCAATTCAAAGTGAAGAATGTGAGAAATCGATTTTAGGGTTGTAATGATTTGGGTGGATATTTACACCCAGGGATGAGTACCACCCTCTAAATGATAAGGGCCATCCTACTTGGAAACCCCTTAACCTCTGCGGTCTCGCTTTAGTACTCCTCCAAATTGGGTGGCCCCTTAACCTCAATCTGGGCTCCATATATCAATCGCTTGTAAAATGACCTTTTTGCCCTTTTGGCTCAAATTGGGTGATTTCTTCTTCTTTTCCTCCGTGTGACTCCATAGTAGCTATAAAACTCAAAACAAGCGTAAAAATACATAATTTACAAGAAAAATAGCAAAGAAAGCATAAACTACTAGATAGTAAATTAGGTGTATTCTACACCTATCAAATGCCCCCCACACTTAGACTTTGCTAGTCCTCGAGCAAATCAAACTAAAAACTCACAACTTCAAAGCGTTCAGCGTCCCAAGCATCCAAAAGTTATGAGGACATAGAGTTTCGCATGCTAGTAATAAGAAGTTAGAAATACTAAGAACATATTCTTGTTCTTAATTGTTGAGTGAGAAATAACCACACCATAATGAGAGAACGCGTGTTTGAGAAACGATCAATAAGCATTTCGCCTCGACTCCGCCTGCCTCACCAAATAAGGATTTTATGATAATTGCACTCAAAAGACGGCTTTTTTATGGTTCTCACATGTGTGCAGGTAGGATTGAAGAGAGAAATCCTGCAACACGTTGAATGGTGGGAAGGACAACTTCCGAAATATTTTTAAAAACCCACATCTTTTAACATTTTGAAAAGCCATTTTTCTGACGATCTCTAAGAAAGGAAATCAACCATTTATTATCGAGGATGAGATTACTTACTTACCTTCACATCCGATCGCCAATTATGATAACACCACTCTCACGGCATCCAATAGAAACGTCTTCCGCTCTCGTCTTTAACTTCTTGGTCTTCGTCTTGGTTTCAACTATTGATGATAAACCCTTGAATTTCATAAATCCTTAACAATTTGTAACTCTTTTTACCTTAAAATCCTTGTCGCTTGAAACTTCCTTATATATTTTCCTTCCCCACGGCTTATTAACAAAACAAATATTTCTCTTGTTTTTCTCTTTTTTTTTTCTTTTTTTTTCTTTTCTTTCCTTTTTTTTTTTTTCAAATTTTTTTTTTCAATTTTTTTTTTTTTTTTTTTTTTTTTTTTTTTGAAATAAAGAGAAATTAAATACAAAATAAACCATGGCCGTGGAAGAAGTATTTTCTGCGATTCTTCACAACTTGTATCGTCTTGAAATCATAAACTTCAAAAATTCTCACCTTTTAATTTTCTTCGCTTTCATGAATAAGTCTTCATACTTGGATATAAAATTACTTCATTGTAGTGTAAGTCTTCAACATATATGTAAAATCCGCTCATTTGTATGTTTGCTTTACTTGTATTTGAAATTTTCTCTTTTTTCTCGTTAGTTGCTTGTAAACCTTAAACTTTTCCAACTTTCCCTTGTAGATTTTGGTGTCGCTCCTTGTTGATGATGATGTGTTTCTATGGATCCGTTGTTGTCGCGAGAGAATGGTGCTAACTGCAAATCGAACTACAAGAAGAAGCTTTCATCCATGGACGTCACCCTCATGATTGACAAAATTAGCACTCAAGAGATCAAAGAGTAGTGCTTCTATTGGTGGGAGGTTGGGTAGCTCACCATTCTACCGGAATTTACGTACGGTGACACACACTCAAAGAAAGCTCTTTAGTAGATGGAAAATTTCTGGTCGGTGCCTCTCATGATATGAATACGGGTAGTCTCCACTAATGATTGATCAGCAACTCTAATAACGCATTTCTCCACCGCACCAAATTCGCATCACCGGCATGATTAAATCCATTATTTAACACTCAAACAAACAAGAAATCCGAATGTAGTTCTCTAACATTTCCAAGTTCAATTATGTCGGTCAAAATCTCTATGTAAACATACCTAGAAGTATGCTAGTGACTCTAAAATCTTTAAAAGTTGGAATTTTAAGTAAAACTTTTTTTTTTTTTTTTTCAAATTTTTTTTAATTTTTTTGTAATTTTTGTTTTAAAAACATGCTTAACCACTCCCCCACACTTAAACCTTACATTGTCCTCAATGTAATTGAATCCTCCTAGTAAAGTCAAGGTGGAAATTTTAACATGATAAGGAACAAGAAAAAGAAATAACAAAAGCAAAAAGATAAGAAATACAAAACCTATGGGTTGCCTCCCATTAAGCGCTTGTTTTAAAGTCGACGGCCCGACTTGGCTCTTGTAAGATTCATTCCCCATATACTAACAATCGGAAAATTTGAGGATCCACCAATAATACCTGTTTTGAACACAATAACTCCATACAAATATTAGCACAAGAAAACAATAGTGAAATTATCGCTCGATAGAAATTTCCCCCACACTTATTCTCGTCCACACTCGGAAGTGTATAAAGAACATAGAATTTGGGAATTTCTATGTATTCTTCTTGGCAAACCTGCATGGTGTTAGCATTAAGTGTTTCCAATGGTGGATATTTAGAAACAAAATCATCCAAAAATACTTTTGAAGCACATACATTCAAACCAATAAGAGGTAAAGGAGAAGAATTAATATGCAAAGGGTTAGACAAACCTTTCACAATTTCTTGTATTATAGAGAATCCTCTTCATCCTTAAAAATTCAAGTGAATTACTTACCTCTTGTATATCGTGGTCCTCTATTAAACCTTTGCAGCCATTCTTCGTCGTTTTCTACCTTAACCAAAGTCTTGGCATCATTAAAATCATTGGCAAGTTCAATTGGGTCTTCCACAAAATCAATGAATGTGGTTTCATCCTCTAGCATCATCTCTTCAACATTCTCATCATCGGAATCGGGCCATTCTTCCCTCATATAATCTTCCTCGGTATAAATTGTAAGATCTTCTTGTGAGGGTGTTACTTAAGTACAACAATAGGTAAGTGATATCCAAACTCCTCCTTTTGAATAGGTGAAGGATCTTTATTATGATCCGGAGTTGGAATAACTTCCTCATTGTTGCAACGTTCATACACTTCCGTGACTCCCATCTTTCCCTAAAAGTTTTTCAAGCACTAAATGCATCATCTTCAAGCTTTACCTTTTGAATAGGTGCTTGATCATTAATAAGATCAAGGCTCGAGTAATCTACACTAGCGTCATCAAAAGTCTCCAAAGGTTGGTTAATTTGTGCGTATATTTTCTCCGAATTCCTTTGAATTTCTCGATGTGATTCTTGAAACTTTTGTTGAAGATCCCCAATCATGGGCGGACATCTTATCGCAAAACTAGAGAATTTCTCGATCATAAACAAAACTATCCTCCCATCCTTGTGATTGTCCACTTACATACCCGTCATAAGGTTGTTGATATGTATGAGAATATCCATAAGGTTACGTAGAAAATTTATCATAGCCAAAATATTGGTTTTGATTGTATCCTAAGGATGGTTGGAAGTTGTCATAATGTTGAGGTTGAAAACCGTATTGATTGTTGTAATATGCTTGCTCTTGTCCACCATACATGGAAAACCGATACCTGAAATAAGATTCAAAAACCAAGTTAGATACGGAATAGAATCCAACAAAGCAAGTATAAAGCAAAAAGAAAAATAAAAACAACTAAAATCATCCGCTGCTCCCCTAAGAACGGCGCTTGAAATTTGATGCGTGTCGTAACCACAACAATTTAATTAATACTTTACTACCTAATTAACTAGTAATATAGGGTAGTCAAGGTCGATCCCCACGAGGAGCACGAGATTCTAGTTGTAAAAATTGTCACGAAAGGGGTGTAAAAGCAAAAAGAAAATAAACAAAGCAATTAAAAGATAAAGTTGAAAGCAATAAGAGAGACAAGATCAAGGAATCCTTCTTCACGTTGCAAAACAATGATTAAAGTTATGTTCTTTTCTACTTGTTATTAGTCACAGATTATCACCAACCGTAGGATAGCAGTCCGCTTAGCTAGCCCCAAAATCCCTAATTTCACCGAGTAACAGTCCGCTTAGTTATGTGATTCTATTCAAAAGAACCACCCCGAGGTTCTCTTACAAGATGTAATTCCCTGAATGCATTAAGATCTATGAATTTAGGTTTAGTACTAGTAGTTAAACTCGGTTCGCTTGGTTCACTTTCTAAATTATTTCTACACACAATTGCTCCACGGAATCCCTCGCAAGGTCTCGTGTTTGCTACTTATGTAAAGAGTCAAGAAACGATTACTTATCCCTAACTTTCACTAGCTTTTTAGATTAAACTAACAAATCAATTTAGCATGCATTCTAAACAATCTATCAATCAATCATGAATGTCTTTAAGATCATTCCTATTAGTAAAACAAACGATAATCATGTGAAAAACTTCAAGATAGAATTAAAAACAAAAACTCAAAACATAAATTAAGAACTAGGAATTCATCCTCAATCAATAAAATTAGCTACTCATGTTAAAGAGTTCACACAAAGAATAAGAAAAGAAAAGAATTGTGTGTGTAGAGATGTGTGTGTAAAAGATGTTTAGAAGTTGTAGAAAACTTCTCTATTTATAGGCTTCAATATTCTCCAAATCTTCCAAGGAATAGAATCCTTTTTCTTTTGCAATTCAATTTCCAAATCCAAGCGTTTCTCAACTCTTCCACCTTCTCTTTCCAAATTTGAGTCCAATTCTCCATCCAATTCCAAGCCCAAGTCTTCACACCCATGAGAAGTCCATAGAAAATTAAAATTTTTGGCTCATGGGAAAATCTTGGGATTGTGGCCGGAATTTGGCGGAAAACGTCGCCGCAGTCACCCATGAAAAAAGTTCACCGTCGTCGGAGAATATTCGATGGAATATTCCGTCAGTCCTCCGTTAGGACTAACGGTCAAAGGTCAAACTAACGGTCGTCTACCAATGAGTCAAGGGTGAGTCATCGAGTCGAATCCTTAGAGTCAGCTAGCTAACTCACTTGATGGTCCAGGTTCCAGCCACTGTGCGAGGAAAGTAGTCACGCCAAGATGGCCATGCTTTCCTGCATCTCTCCCGACCATGATGGCTGCCAACTCGATCTTTCAAAACTTCATAACTCCAATTGCTCGGCTTTCTCAACGGCTTGCCGGGCGGTTCACTAGCATACACCGGAGACAATCACTGCCTGCAAATAATCATTCCACCACAACAACAGCACATCAACCACTAGACTCATCTCTTCCCATATGCAACACCCGTGCCGGGTGTAAACGGACATTCACCTAATTAAGCAGATTCAATCAACTCTATAACATCTCTGCCTTGAGCTGCAACCTTGTAACAGTCCCAGAGCCACTACCACAAACTCAACCTGACTCAAGTCTCATCAGAGACCCCATTCAATACAGCTTCTCCACAGTCATCCCTAAGCAAGACCACCTTATGCATCACCAGAGCACTATCAGACTCATTTGCCACCAGCAAGTTCAACTCAATTCCCAGCTGCAACTTCAATTCCCAGGCCAGCATAAATATCAGCTTCATTTCCTCCAGCTCAGTCAGGCCACCTGCAACTGTAACATCAATCCATCTCAGCTCATATTATTGCTCTGCACTACACAACACCTCTTCTATTCCATCTGAGACAACAGCATCAATCAATTGCCGCACTGATAAGTACCATAGACAAATTCAACTCCAACCACATCCATCGGTTCATACAAACCACATTCACAAGCTTAGGCCAACACACACCACAATTCTAAGTATGGCACCACCTACAACTTTGCCAATCTCCCCGGAGAATTTGATTCCCATCCACATTTCAATAGCATCATTCTAACATCCATCTTCAATCTCTTTATCTCGAATTCTTTCCTTTAGGACCCATTACGCAACTTGACGACCCGGCACCAATCCTTCACTTTAACCATTCACTCCCCTTTAAAGCTTGTCTCAATTCAACAACAATGACGATTCCCCATACTCATCAAATCAATTCCTAATTACGGACCCAAGTAACTTCACTGATTCAATCTACCAACAATTCTGCCCTGCAAACTCAATACCCATCTCTCCTACAAAAACCCATTACGGCGGCAACTCAACTCATCTCGAATCATCATCATAGCTTGCAAAGATCTCATTTCATTCATTCGAACCTGCAAAAGCACCACCAACTCAGTTGCTCCCCTCTTCTTTGAATCAGTACCCTGAATCGATTGCAACAGCAGCATCGATTATCATCTCAATTCTCAGTCTCTAAATTCAACAGCAGAGCTAATTCCTCCGATTTTCTTGAATCGCCATGAATCCATTCTTCACCCGCAGTCGATCTTCATCAATTCTTTTCTCGATCGACTCTTCTTTTGCATCTCGATCTCGCACTCTCTCGATTCAACAAAAATCACACAAACCCCATCTCGCCTTCCTCAAGAACATCGATTCCTTCTCAACCTCACTGACGTCTCTTCCTCTTTTTTCTCAGACCATCGATCTCAGTTCTCGAATCAATCGAACCCTAAGCAACTCTCTACACAAATTTCGTCTTCTTCTCACTGAGTTCTCGATTCACATGCAGAAACTTCAAAGAAGAGTCGCCGCTTTTCTCCCTCAATCTCAATTCGGGTGAAAGTGAAGAACGTGAGAAATCGATTTTAGGGTTGTAATGATTTGGGTGGATATTTACACCCAGGGATAGGTACCACCCTCTAAATGATAAGGGCCATCCTACTTGGAAACCCCCTTAACCTCTGCGGGTCCGGCTTTAGTACTCCTCCAAATTGGGTCGCCCCTTAACCTCAATCAAGCTTCATATATCAATCGCACAGTAAAATGACCTTTTTGCCCTTTTGGCTCAAATTGGGTGATTTCTTCTTCTTTCCTCCGTGTGACTCCATAGTAGCTATAAAACTCAAAACAAGCGTAAAATACATAATTTACAAGAAAAATAGCAAAGAAAGCATTAACTACTAGATAGTAAATTAGGTGTATTCTACACCTATCACTTCCTCAAGCTCTGAACTCGTCTTCATCACCACTGCCAACTTCCAGCATCTTTCAGTCACGGCAAACTCACCGCGGCCATTGCCAAAGCTCCATCTTCTTTGCCAGCATCGCACATCATTAGGTTACAGACCTCGAACTCACTCCTTGCCATCGATAATCAACAAAGATACTACTCTTCCTTCCCGCTACAGAGTACCGCAACAGCAACCTGAGACCTCCGGCTCCATTATCTCCGTCAACTACCATTGGTAGTTACATAATTTCAGTTCCCTGAACTTGGTCGTGATGCTTGGTGAAGAAGATGATGGCTGTCGCCCCGTGTAAAATAGTCGGGTGCCTTTAGAAATCGCCTTTCAATTTCAGTGTTGCAGGTTCTCATTGTTCCGACAACTTTGGCTTGCTTCAAATGCTTCTAGAATCTTCATACGACGTCGAATTAACTTCATTCTTTCGTCGTTGGCTTCGTCTTTTCGTCCTCTTCGAGTTGATATCAAGAACTCCTAGACTTCAACGAGTTCCACTTGGTCTTTGACCCTTCTCCGCTTGCGGCTAACTTCTTTTAATGCACAACTAAGTGCCAATTCGCTTCTTTCGGATGATTCACCTAATAAAACACAAATAGAGAAAAACAAACGTAATATACAATAATTCACAAGAAAATATAGCAAATACTAGCATAGATTCGACACTAAATGTATGCAAAATATGCACTTAAAAACCACCAAATAACAAAAATCCTTCTGTCAAGAAAGCAAGCCTCAAAAAATAGATCAATCAAGCACGATTCAAGCTTCACAAGGGATGAAAGATTCATCATCAAGCTCTATTTGCAAAGTAAGTAGATTGAACATTACTAAAAATATATGGACACTTAAAATCTTCACTACTATGACGCATAACTAATATAATCTTCTCTTACAGAATCATCATTGCACGTGTCAAATTTGCAAGTCACAGTCTCATCTAGCTCTGGACTGTCCTTTTATTTATTCAAAGTGTAGAAGTTGTGATGGGACATGCCGGTTTTGGATTGCAAAAACTGATGATGCTGAAAATGGAAGAATGTTTCTAAGGTGTTTGAATTACCCAAAGTGCGATGAGTTTCAATGGTTTGACAAATCTCTTGAACTAGCAGAATCAAGAGAAAACCCCAAGGGCCAATGCAAGCCTATCGAAGGTTGTGATAGAGGCTATATGAAGGGAAAGGAATATGTTGAAAGAGAAGAAGAACCAATGAAGATGGTCCTTGACACCGAGATTCCAGACGATGTATTCGAAGATATTCGCGAAAGGCTCAAAGGTTCCGCAATTTTGAAAAGGGATGGCTTACTAAATAGAAGATCGTCTTAAACCAAAAGTGCTTCATTAACATGTTTTATTATGTTTTAATTGAAAGTTTGAAATCTAATGTAATAGGTTATCTAGGAATGAAATAAATAGAGCATTTGTAACCTATTTATAATCAACACCGGCATAGTATATTTATCAAAATCCAAAGCCGAAATTATGCAAAAATATGGAAGAGTAAGAAAATCAGAATTCCGGCATCGATTGAATAATTCTTTTAATGCCGAAACTACCCAAAATCTACATAGAAACATAGTCATTTTCATCAATTGAGCCCGGCATGGATTTAGAGGAAATTGTTCCGTCAGGCACAAGCGCCGTCATAGAATTTAAATTGCTTTTAATGCCGGAACCAATACTGGTGATGTCGAACTTAAACATTTGAATGCCGGCGCTTCTCGTGTAAAGAAAACTTACGAGACAACATTTTACTAGAAATCTAAACATGTTCAACATAAACCAAACAACTGAATCGTGCCTAAATGTTCTTCATCAAAGTATCATAAACCAAAAGTAAACCAAGCAACTAAAGAGTTCAACCAAAAACAAGTTATAAGTTGTTCAAAACATAACAAACACCATCCAAATAACGAAACACAACTATAGAGTTCATCACTACGTCTTTTGCTTCTTGAAAACGGGCGCCTTCCTTGTTTCCCCAAACAAAGCTCTTTCACTTGGGTCTTCAATTTTATCAAGCTTTTCCACGATTTCCTTCATTTCTTCAAGGGATAGCACCTCTCCTTCCTCGTACTTGCAACCTAACATCTTCTTCAACTTTCCAAGCCGACGCCACTAGTTTCATACATACAACACATAATTAGTATATATATGCTAATGTAAGATTATGTGTACATTAAACGACTAAGCAATTAACAATACTTACTAGCAATCCAATGGTCTTATTAAGTTGGGCCATCGTAGGTGGTGCCTTTATAGGAGTTGGAACGGGAGGGTTTTTCTGGGGTGGAACTTGGACGTCTTCCGACCGCACGACAATAGGATGTGACCATTCCAAGTAATCATGAATGTAGTGTGGGTCGGCTTCATCACCGTTGTTCACAAGCTCCCAATTAGTAGGGTCTACCGAACGACGTGGTTCCGTATCCCTCCAATGTGTTGGTTCCGGAGTTGGATCATACACTACCCTCAACTTTGTGGAACTTGTCATCCACTGAGAAAAATCAAGAACGTACCTTTCAGTAGAGGCTGTCATGCATCTAGGTGATTGATTGTATCCAAGTTGCCGCATCACACGTCGAGGATCAGCCATAACGTATCCATTTGGGTGGAACAAAGGCCCTTGGTAAAATGCAACGTTATTAAACCTCAGGTATTGGCGGTTCTCTCTAGCCTCCTTGTAAGGGTCGAACGCAACATCTTTGATAGTCATCGCGTCCAGAGCCAATCTCATTTCTATCAGTCGACGATCGTTACCGGGCTTCAGATAGCTGTTGAACTCGTATCTCTTGGCTCTAGGCTCCTCGGGGTCATCAACGGGAATAAACTTCAAGATGGGGTTGTCCTTGAACAATGTTGGGAAATGTTCATAAGCCCACACCTATACAAATGTGAAATGATACATATAAAAAAAATTTGTTTCTAAATTCATGATAAGGGTACATGTGAACAATATAAATAAGAACATTAGTTTAAAAACAAAAATACCTGGAGTAGAGTGAAATTCCCAACAAATTGGTTTGCAACCGCCTTAGAGGCCCTTCTCATCTCCGCCATCAAATGTGAAATTGCCACGGTGCCCCATGAATAGGTAAAAACCTCTTCCAACGGATCCAAGTACTAAAGGTAGTTTGCACTAACCCTGTTGCTACTAGTGTCAGGGAATACCCTAGTGCCCAAGATGAATAACATGTACGCAGCGGTTGTATAATGAATCTGTGCGGGATCCCATCCATCCTTCAAACTTCTTGCCTTCGTCTTTTCAAACTTTTTCTTAAGAAGGGTCAGCTTGATGGTCTTTGTCCTGCTAGCCTTAGATACATAGAAGCTTTCCACAAAAGTTTTTTAGTCCCAACCAAACAACTTGTTAGTAAGCTCGTGCAACTTCTTCCATTCTAGCTCAAAAGAATGATTATCTCGTTCTGCAATTGATTTGCCAATAACTTCCAATCCTAGAATGTTCTGAGCATCTACAGGGATCAAGGTCATCTCTCCAAACGAGAAGTGCATGGTATCAGTTTCACCATGATACCTTTAGACGAAGCAATTGACTGCCACAATATATGGCTTCACATAATTTTCAACCAAATGATATAGACCAGAATCCTTTACTATTGCTTGGACCTCTTCATGCTCCAAAGACAAATCCCAATGAGCCGCGACTTGGTTTCGGCAAACACACAAAGCCTTCGTATGATCCTAGAATTAGGAGATAATACGATTAAGAGATTTTACATAAATAGAAAACAATACATATGCACGAGATATAAATTCTTACATAGGTCTGATATATAGTACGAGCCCATGAGTCCTTGTAGACAAATAGATACTCCGGATCAAAAGAAGATGCTCCCCAAAATTTACCACGTTCAAGGTCGGGTATCATGTCATCAATATGAGGAAGGTACGAACCTTTAACTTTTACTTTGCCTTTGCCTTTGCCTTTCCCCTTGCCTTGTGTGGGTTGTTCACTTGGACCACCTTGTTCCACTACCCCTTGGATTTGGTTTGCCAATTGAGTTGGATCAATCTTATTGTCTTCCTCCTCACTTTCTTCTTGCTCATCTTCCTCCTCAACAGCTCCGGTAGATTCACGGATAATGATTTTACTACGATCACGACCATTCTCCCAAATATCCCCTCTTGTACCAGCACCCAAACGCTTTTTGTTATCCCCTCGAGGAGGCAGAGACTGAGGAGTATCAAGACCATCCTTCCTTTTTTTCTTAGCGACAATAACTTTAGATTTTCCTTTGTTAGCCTCCTTTGCTTTGGATTCCTTTGCTTTAGATCTATTTCAAAAGAAGCACGAAATAAATATAAGACAACTAACTTTCATTTCTAATACCGGCATAGATACACCACATTACGGCATAGAATCATCACTACCGGCATACATGGAAAATGTATCGAACATGCCGGGAACCAGTACCGGCATTGATAAATATATTTCGAGGATGCCGGTACAGTTTGGGAAATTCCTGGAATACAAAATACAAGTACCGGCATAAACGTATAACAAAAACCAATGTCGGGTCCTAATTCCGGCATTGAAAAAAAATATCGAGGATGCCGAAAATAATTCTAAAGTTTCTGGATACTAAAACCCCAGTTCCGGTATGAAATCTAAACTACCATGTATGCCGACACAAATGACAAAATCCTAGGATTTTCTGAAACTAAGTTTAGGCGTTATATTCAACCTAGATTGGATGCCGATACTAGTTCCCGGTGTGGTATTCATACTAAATTGAATGCCGGGAATCAATATCGGCGTGGTATTCATCCTAGATCGAACGCCGGCACTGGATTCCGGTGTGGCATTCATACTAAAGTGAATGCCGGAACTACTGAAACTCAACAGTTCCAGTTAGGGTTTCGCGATTTTGACCTAAATCCATAGCTACAAATCGATTGAAACACTAATTAAACAGTTTTAAATGACTTACCTTCTCACAGAAGCCATATTTCTGAGTAGTTGATCGTCCGATAACTCTTGTTCTTCTTCTTATATCTCTTGAGCAATTTTAGCAAGTCTTGCTTTTAATTTCTCTTCACCAATTTTTAAATTCGATTGGGCATCTGATTTCTTTCCTGGAGACATGGTTTTGATTCGGGTAGGTTAATCGACGAAGAAATTTTTGATTTAACGATTAATCGTCGATGAAGAACGATGAAGAAGATGAAGATTTTTTTTTTTTGAAACCTAACCCTAACTAACAATGCCGGAACTGATAGATAAATGGGGGATATTTGATTTGGTTTTTGATTTTATGTTTTAGTTGAAAGGGTATAACAGTCTTTTCATAATGTTTTTTTAATTAATCTAAGGGTGTTTTAGTAATTTCGGCCCAAAAAACACCCCATAGCAGACACCTTGGTTGGGGGAAGTAATTCATATCCCCCAATTGCGCGTTCAAAAAAATCTAACAAAATCAATTAATAAGAAAAATAATAAAAAAATTTTTTTTTAAAAGTTAAAAAAATAAATTAAAATAATATAATAGCATTTTGACCATGATACATGGATAAGGGGTATTGAATTTTACTTTATAGTGAACTACCAAAAATGATGGAAGGGTCCCCTTCAACATGTTATGGTGTCCAAAAATACATTAAAAAACAAGCACCATCTGCAAGGGTGGCGGTGCCACAAAGTTTACCATGTCAATTTTCAGAGTCAGACAGTTTGATGGCTCAGAATCCTACGAGAGATTACAAACATACACTCGTATATATGAGAAAGGTATTGATATACGATACGTTCATTTGGCCAAGTTTGAAAAGAAAAGACTTCCGTGTCATATGTTGTGTTTAAAATGATTTTGGGTAGAGTAGGCTTATTATTACCTTCCCCGTTCCAAAAAGATAGGCTTGTCTTATGTACAAATTACACATGATACAACCTATTTTTTTGAAACGTATGGAGTATTATGTAAAAACCCACATCTGCCTCTCACATTTGAAAAGGAGAAGATACCAAGTACACCATCAACTTTTTCGTCTGACAAGTTGTATGGACAATCCTAATACAATTGCAAGTACATCTAATTAAAGATCCTTAAAAAAATGTGTATATAAAGTTTATATCTCTTTCTCATCACAATCATAAAGTCAAGATAATAAAATCTGTGAAGAATATATGCCATGGTGTAGGGTACCAGAACCGTGTATAATGATAGTTCATGCCAAGTATGCCTTAAGAACTAATAAGCAAAATTGTGTTCATTTGAGCACTTAAGACTTGAATCATGGTGCATATACATAAGATGTTTTAGTGATCAAAGATATCTTAGAGGTGTTATGAGAGTTGTAGCAATGCTAAACATATTTGTGAAAATAGTTCATGAGCATCTGCTAAATTCATACTAGGTAGGTATGCGAAGGGTACAGCGTACCTATGAACTAGATTCGTGAATTCATATAGCCAAGGTACATGTATTGGGTATCTCGTACCTTAGCCTATTCATGAACTCAGGCCCTTGAGGTATGCGTACTAATATACACATTTTTGTGTCTAAATTGTCACAATTCTCTATATTGTTAGAACTCGATTTTGTACTTATTTTGGTATTTTATGTGTTTGTAGGTGTTTTTGGAGAATAAAATTTTGTGGAAAAATTGGCTCGAAAAGTGGTATTTGCACTTCCTGGAAAAATTAGTAAGGCACCCTAAAATTTTGTTAAAGGCACCCCGAAAAAGTATTATAGGCACCTCATAATTGTGTTAAAGGCACTCAGAAGAGTTGATAAAGGCACCCTGAAGAAATTACTAAAGGCATCCAAAATTACTATTTGTACCCCCGGAGAAAGTGCTAAAGGGACCCTAGCAACGGATAGGGGGGAGACCATCTTCTTCTCCTAATTTGAATTCAGTGTTTTGGTGGGGAAAATGGCAGCAACGTAGCAGAATTAGGGTTCGAGTTTTGGACGAGCTTTTGAGAGATTCAATTGCTGATTTTCATGGGATGGACTAGATATGGATATACAATGCTGGTTTGGGTGTTTGATTGGGCTGAATTTGGCCGGATCGAACTTTCACTAAAACATAGAATAAAAGATATCGAGTATATTTTTGACTATTTTTGGAAATTCGGGAAGATTTAAGGGAAGATAAACTCTTCTAAAGATTTGTATCAATCTAATGGAGTGTTTGGAAGGAATTATACAGCCCAGAGACGTATAGAAAAGAGGAAATAAAGGAAATCCCATGACTTGCAAGAAAAGAAGAAGTGAAACTTAATTGGCTTTTTTAGGGTTATGGAGGTGTATAAAAGGGTTGCTCGAGTCACAGAGGAGGCTGCAAAACTTTATAGAGGGTTTAAAGAAGTTTTCAATGCAAGAACAGAGAGAAAAATCGAGTTTAAGGAATTGTTTTCAACATGTTGTGAAGAACACGAAGAATATTTGACTCCGAGAAATGTCGCAGAAATTGTCGTTGTTCATGCTGCTTGCGAAAGGCTTCCACCATCACCTATCTGTAGTTAACATCCGTTTCTCTGTAACACTCGTATTTGTAACGCCAATACATCATTCAGATTCTTTGTTTTATATTATTTTCACCTATATTATTTTCACCTCCTTGTACACTTTTGAGCCATGAACTATTATTTTGAGCAAGTGGTTAATATGAGGAGTTAAACACCTTTGCTGAGGCGATGGAGGAAGCCATTGTTTCAATAAAAGTGGTATATTTCTATTTAATTAATTTTTGCAATTTCTTTTATGATTATATGCATTGAACTAATATTGAATAATTTATTTTTGCTGAATGATTGTGATTTATTTTGATGTATCATGCTTAGGTTAACACTTTTGATGTTCCATACCTGATATTTACAATTGTTGCTTCGAAAATCTACTATAGGTAATATATTAAAATTACTTTGAACATAAAAAATTGCATGAATATTGATTAGATTGAATCACTTTATTGGTTAATGGTGGAATCCCGAGTCTCACTGTATTTTATAATCTTGGTATCAACTTTTTTTCAAGTTTTCTAGTGTTATTTATTAGAACTTAAGTCTAAAAGATCAACCTTCACAAGTCTAAGAATCGAATATAATTTACCACTTTCAAAATGAACGCGAAATTGGGGGATAAAAAAAGGAATTAGGGGATATAGGAAAAGGACGAAAAACTGGATCCAGATATCAATTCGGGGTCACCCCTTACCTAAGTATTTTTTTAAATCCTAATCTACCCCTCAATAATCAGGTTTAGTAAATTAATAATAATTAGTAAAATCATAAGATTTTTTTATAAATGATTAGTGTGTGTTTTATTGAATTGGGTTAGTGAGTTGAGAGTAGTAGGAGGGAAAAAAAATTTGAGAGAGAAATTTTTTTGAGAAAAATTGAGGATGATTGTGAAGAGAGAATTGCTGCTACTGAATCTTTAGATCAACTACAACAAGGAGTATATCTCGAATCTTCAGCTAACGACAACAACTCTAAATTGCAACTCTTTGTTGAGCCAACACCCTTGAATGATGATTTTGACGAGTATGGAGAGTTTCTTGAAGAACCAACACAAGAAAGTAAACTTGCACAACATACTAGCATCCCCAACACCGCGGGTAAAGCTGCTAAGATGTCGAAAAATTGAATTTTTTCTTTAAAGCCGCCATTTTTTCAACTGAAGAACCTCGATGCCGGCATGGTAGTTGTATGAATACCATGCCGGTAGTCACTGTACCGGCATTGTATTCATACTACGACCATGCCGGTAAACTGATATCCCCCATTTTGAATAATAAACCGGCATAGAATTCTACCCAAAACTATGCCGGTACAGAGTTAACCTTTTTACCTAACAAGGAATATACTACGGAATATTCAACCGGCATGGTTTTATTGATCGTTTACTATGCCGGTATCGAATGAAAAACATACAGGAAACAATTCCATCTCAAACCAAAAACCGGCATTGAAACTTGAAAAACATTAGCGCCGGAACTTGGTACCGGCGTGGTACCATCAATATCGATAATGCCGGCAACAAAACAGCGCGTTGTTCAGTTACCACTTTACAATGACGGCACTTACAAAAAAACATGCAGGAATAAATGTTTTCCAAAGCTAAATTCCGGCATTCAATATCAATTATTTTCAATCTTAGGAATTAGAGTGGCGTGGAACAATAGGTTACGATGTGCCGGCATCCTTTCTTCCGGCGTTGTTTCTTATGAAACACATATGCCGGAATAGGTTTCAACTTTGGTATTCCGTTTTGGTTAACTTAGACAATGCCGGAACAATGGTCGAGCATGCCGGTACGGGTTTCCGGCATAGTGTTGTAATTGTGTTTGGGTGGTGCCATATATTAATCCAACAAATGCAGAGCCGCTTTATCGGGATACGTCGGAATACTATAAAATCCCTCCGGTATGTGACCAAATAATACTTTTCACCTAGTATCTTGAACTTTACCAATGGATTCCTAGTAATGAACCTTCTAATGAATGCGAAATTGTTCTTATGAAGGGAATAACAGATCGAAAGGAAGTCGCTTGGGCTAAAGAGACGGCTCTTAAGAACATGTGTGTGTTGGTGAGGAATAATTTAACGCTCAAGAGGCGTTTTTGAAATGGCTGCGTAGAGAAGTGGGAAATACAAGGAGAAGAATAGCCACAAGAGAAAGGATTATGTATATCCAAAGAAGACTAATAGGGTATACAAGACTCGTACGAGGAAGAATAATTGCCCGTTTAAGCTTGTATTCCGTTTGAATGACATGAACAATTGGGATTGTGAGGTTTTGTGTGGCTGTCATAACCACCGGGATCCGAAATATTTTGTTGGTCACTCCTTAGTTGCGAAGCTAAAACCTGACGAGTTCGAGGATGTAAAGAGATTGACCAAAGCACTTATCAAACCGAAACAAATTCTCAGAGGCTTCAAGGAAAAGGACGAGACTAACGTGTCTTCTCTACGTACAATTTATGCCGCACAAGAAATTATTAGAAGGGTGTAATGGGAAGGGAGGAGCGTTATGCAAGAATTTGAGAAGATAGTTTGGGATCACAACTACACGCGTATCATTAAAAGAGGACCGGATGAAGCCCTTCAAATATTCATTTCGCATTCTTTGCTTTCACAGTTGGCAAATACATGTTGTGGTGTTCTTTTGATGAATTGCACCTACAAGACAAACAAATACAATATGTCGTTGTTCAACATCGTGTGGCAAACCTCGGACAAGGTAACATTCACATTGGCTTGGTGTTTAATGGAAAACGAGAGGGACTATAATTATCATTGGGCATTACGACAATTGAAATTGTTCTTCCGGAAAATCAACTTCCGGGGGGTCATCGTGAATCTCGATAACGATGACGCATTAATGAAAGCAATATCCAACGTCTTCCGGACGCACAAAATATCCTATGTACATATCATATACGTAATAATGTGATAAAAACTTGCCATGCCTTGTTTGAACCCACAAAGGCGGATATTAACGACTTTCCCAAGAACCTCAAGACCTATTATCCTTTGGACATCTTCAGGGATGATGGTCATCTCGCCAAAAGGAAAATGCATGGTATCAGTTTCACCAAAAAACCTCTCCAAAAGCAAGCCGCCGTGACAAGTTGGCCACATAATTTTTATCGCGGGATACAACCCAGATGCTTTGACTACTGCTTTAACAGCGTCACACTCAAGCTTCAAAGGCCATACATCCGATTGTTGATGGCGGCTAACACGGAAGGCGTTCTTGTGGTCCTACAAAAACACACCAAAGTAAATTAAATTCACTTGATCACAGATAAATAATATAATAACGAGATGCAATCGTCTTACATAAGTTTGATAGATCCAGCGAGCCCAAGAGTGTTTGTAGGCAAATAAGAGTTACGGGTTTATCGGTTCACCCCAATGTTTTCCATCATCGCGGTCTCGAATCATGTCATACTTATCAGGAAAGTGGGCTGGGGGTGCCTTTTCATTATCCTTAGGGGCTTCAACTCCGACATCAGTCTGTCCTAAGCCACCTGCTTGTGAGGATGAGCCACCTGCTCGTTCGGGTACAAGATATGTTTCCCACTCATCGTCATCATCACTACTGGTTGGGTGATTATAGGTTGATCCCGAATTGTGACCTTAGCAGTAGCCGGATCAGGACGGCTACGTCGAGAAGACTTAATTTTTGCTTCTAAAACAACTTTGCCTTTTCCTTTGTTCTTTTTCTCGCTTGCTCTAGACCAGTATTCCAATATGTAAACTGAGTTATATATGTTGGCTTCCCATAAATCAAACTTAACTTAAGTTCAGTAAGTTGCTTGCATAGTAAGAAATTAAAATACCATGCAGGTTGTCTTTGAATTTTAGTCGGGAGAATGAACTTTTTTCGCAACGAAATCCGGCATAGTAAGTTAACATATTGACATCGCTGGCATTGAGGACCCGGCATTGTTATATAAAAATTTTAAATGCCGGTCTGGGGGATTTTAGTGAAGATTTTAACAAAATCGGCTAATGAAAACGACATAGTATTGATGAAATAAACAAAGCGGGACAATTAACCTAAGCATGGTATTCAATTAAATATGTATGCCGGTAAACGCATGCAATAAAATCGGGATTCAAGACATGTAATCTGGTATGATTTTCAAATTGTATTCTACCGCAAATCAAAAATGCAACTGAGCTTAAAATTGGAATTTTAAATATTACTTTTAGTGTAGTAGAAAGACTAAACAACATAATTTCACTTTGTGTTTTCTACTATGGGATAAACCCTAAAATTAAAAACTTCAATTCAACATATACATCACTTACCTAAGCAAATTTGTTATTCTCACCTCACCATCGACTCTTGGTATCTTCTTGCGCTTTTGATTTCGATTTACCACCTTCATCAACAGATTCTTGGGATTGTGTATGGGTTTTTCACGAGTTTGCGACCCATTGTCTTTGATATAGAAGATGAAACAAAAAGGGAGATTGAATAAAAATGGAGAATGAATGATTTCCTTTCTATAACCGTCACTTAAATAGAATGAAGGAGTTTGTAACCGACGCATAACTGGTATTAAGGATTTTGTAACCGTCAAATAAGTGGGATAAAATAGTTTGTAACCGTCAAGTAAGTGGAATGAATGAGTTTTTAACTGCCACATAACTTGTGTTTGTAACCGTCAGAATGCCGGCATTGAAAAATGGAACAATTCAATGCCGGTATTCTGACAATAAGTATTTGTGAGCAAAATTCAACGGAGGCACAGGTAACGGTATAGTATTTGGTGTATTTTTCAATGCCGATAAAGGAAAGAAAATTGATGAAATAAATAACATTAACCACATAATCTTAGGGAAATAAACTTAAAAACATCAACTCAAACCAATTGCAACTAACATCATTTCTTGGAACGAGATTCAATAAACAAAGCAGCTTCAAAATGCCTAAAAGGCTATTTTCTCCACTTGGTATATGCGTCCTGATCTTGAAACCTATTCCCTCTGTATCTTGCAAGAAACTCGTTGTATTTGCGACATAACTTTAAGAGTGTAATTGTTCGATTTTGTACATAGACATCACCGTAATCAATTCGGCATTTCTTACCTTCCAAGTAGTTATTCATGTAAGGACCAGTCCTAACAAGACCCCAAAAAAGATTCGAAGGGCGGTGATCTTCCTGGAAATCCGATATTATGTAGTAATTTTTAATCCACTCGGTTTCTTCCTCCACATCCGCTTTTATCTTTGATTGTTTTTGACGTTCAAGGATTTCTTTAGCTTCTTTGCGATAATGTTCAAGCTTTGCTTCCTCTTCTTCTTCTCTTTTCCTCTTAAGTATCTCTTCTTCCATTGCGGCAATTGACTTCGTGGTTTCTCCCTTCCTTTTTAGTTTTTCTAGTATAATGGAAACTGAGTTGGTGGTTGATAATTGATTTCCCAACGGAGTGGATAGTTTGTTCTTCTTGATTTTTTCTTTTTCCATGGCAATGATGAAATCGGTTTTCGTTGATGGATTTGAGTTGATGGAGGATGATAATTGATTTCCCATCCGAGTGGATAGTTTGTTTTTCCTAAGTTTGTCTTTTTCCATGGCAATGATGAAATCGGTAGTTGCTGATGGATTTGCCATTAGAGATATCAAGTGAAATGGGTGAATCAATTGCATTATATAGATGATTGCACAACGGCTATTTAGTGCCGGCATTGTCAGTGAAGTAAAATCAACGCTGGCACTATAAAGCCGGTTTATGGTTTAAAAAAATAGTCGTTGGGCACTGAATTTTGAACGATCCGGCATTGATATAAGCTTAACCTACATGCCGGCACGTATTACCGACATAGATTAATATACTACATTGCACGCCGGAACAATTAAGCAATTGAAATATGTTTACATACTAAGCCGGAACTATAATTTATTTCGAACGTAATCCTTGTCGACGGAACAACGAATGCACTTAGCACGTGCATCAAGCTTTAAACCACTGGGTGGCCCAAGTGGACGAGTTATAGTCTCGTGAGGGCTTACATAGAGATATACCCACAAAACCTTACGAAATACCTAACTGGATACCCTAAAAACCTAAGCAAATAACACTAAACTATCAATCTTCTTAAGAAGAATCCGTTTCGATTCACCAAACTGGTGGTACTCCGTGACTTTGGTTACAATATGGTTCACGTTGGCTTCAAACATGAATGGTTTTCCCTTTTCTTGTAAGTAACGCGTTTTTGATCGCTTGTCAATCCGTCAAAAATAATTTCACTTTCTTACTCACTAAACATAAATGAAGTACAAAGTAAGGAAGAGTTCGTATCCACAGAGAGGCAATTGTTGTTATGCAATTTTCAGTTTCTAAGGTAACCAAGGGGGGATGTTTGTTGTTTAAGCGAAATACTAAAGTAAAAATAAAATAAAGCAAGGCAAATAATTGGAATAATCAATAAGGAGAAGATATTGGTCACGGGATAGTATCATTCACAAACATGTATTTTCATCAATGATTAGAATTGGTATTTTAATCTCTCATCTACTAATAGTCCTAGGATACCTTGATCGCCAAGTATATCCCGCTAATTCCCGTTTTCATCACAACCACATTAAAAGATGCATATGTGAATTCTTCCTAGAAAGCAACCTAAAGTGTAAAAGCACAATTAGATTTAACTCCCTAAAAGCAATAAGTTCTATGGAATAAGACTAATCAATGCAAACGAATGTGTAAAAGCACTAGTCGTTTTAACAAAAGTTATGATTCACTTGTGACTAGTAGGATATATCACTACAATCACTACCCACAATTATGCTACTTAGAATCAGGGATAAACAACTTTTTCGTATTGAAAACCCTAATATAGCTCTAGAGATGAATGTAAATCGGATTGATTCCGGACTCAACCAAACAAACTATCAAATCATATAACACTATTAATTGTGAACCACAAACAATAAAACATTGATACAAAACTAATTCATTGAATCATATAACATATTGAGAAATCAACTTTATCCCATAACCAATAATATTTGTTTAGCTACTCATAGCTATGGAGTTCATCATAAAAATATTAATTGAAAAGAAGAAGATGAAAAAAAGCAAACCCTAGAAGCGTAAACAAAACCGGCTCTCCAAAGTTCCAAGAAAAATATATGATCTCCCAAAGTTGTAGAAGTCTTTCCTTTAAATAGCTCTCTTGTTTCCTAAATTAGGTCTAGCCTTCAAAGTCCATTAGATAAAAATCCACCAAGCCCATAAGAGAGAGAAACCCATGTAGAAAATATGTCCAAAAATACGTCGCCGGAAAACTGGTATCATGGCCGGAAATTGGCCGGAAGAGTCAGGAAAGTACCTCGGTGGCCAAGCAAAGTCGGCCCGGTCACCGGCCAACGAGTCACTCGGGTCAACTCGGTCAGACCAAGGTCAAACTCTAACTCGGCGAGTCGGGTTGTGAGTCGATCCTTTGCCTTGGCTGAGTGAGGCGATCTAATCTTAGCTCGAGCCAAGCACGGGCACACTGTGTCTTCTTATTATCATTGTGCTTCACAGTGCAATTTCAGTCATGTTGGCTATCTATCCTGCAAGTCATGTACCTTCTGTAGCAGCAACTCACTAAAACAGCACTAGCATCCATGCAAAACAATTTCATCTCAACTCAGCTGACCTTCAATATCAGCGGCAACATCAATCATAAATGCCCATGTCATTCAAGCATTAGAAACCATTGTCCTTGTGACTTCACCAACCATTCATTCGATGTCCCGATTCGGCTCATTCACAACAGTTCCAAAACATACATCACCTGACCTGCAAATTTACCTTCTAACTGCAGTACCATTTACTGCCAGAACTCCACCAACACTCGAACCATAATGCCCATGGGAAAAACACCAACCTCAGGCTATTTTCTTCAATGAGTTTACTACCGCAACCTTCCCTGAATTTCAATAACTTCACCTGCCCTTATGGAAACAGCTAAGAGCTCCATAGAGCCCTTGAGTTATCACAAATACCGCAACCAAATAACTTTCCACCTGCAATTGCTTACAGCTGCACAGGCCACCATAAACCATTAGCAGCTCCACCTGCCTGTCATTTATCACCACCAATTGCAACTCGACACCAGCCACGACCCTGCTCAATTGCAACTACCAACACCAATTCATCTCATCATTCCTGCAACTCAGAGTGACTCAGCACTCTATATCCTGCAATTGCTCATTCTCTACTGCCAACAGCCAACAACTCAGAACCCATTAGCTAGACCTACTGTCACCTCCATCACAAAACTGCAACTCTACACAGCTCTGCAAGTCCAAGCACCAGTTACCACTGCCATTCAGCTCTTGCATCTTCATATGTCAAGCCTTGGCCATTATCACTAACACCTGACAAAATAGAACCCTAACAAGCATCTATCAGTCACCAATTGCTACCACCACTTCAATCTCCTGCATCCAGGCTTAGGCTTAATCGGTTTACACGCGGGCCAAGCCAATTTCAATTCACAGCTCCACCTGAAATTCTCTGTCAAGCACTAGCCCCATAATTCCATTTGCAATCACCATTTTCAAAACCTGCACTTGAGCTGCCTTCTGTAACATCTAATGTTCAACTGGGAAGTAATACAACACAATCAACACCATAACCTCTTTAATTCACCTGTAAATCCAGCTGCACCAGCTTAACCTCAGATAGCATCACTACTATCTGTAGCTCCCTGCTGCTGCAACATCCAGCCTGCAACTCATTGCCAATCAACACCATCTGAATTTGCATCATCACTAAGACCTTCACTTTCTACTTGGTTTGCAATCCAAATTTTCCATCTTCATCTTCAATTTCTTCAAAGTCACGAAGCAAACCCTAATTCTGTTCTTCAAAAGCACCAACACAACAAATTCCCCATATTAACTCCACCATCTTCTC
>JAJJWW010006514.1:0-64049 GCA_023531295.1 Papaver armeniacum | reverse complement strand
GGTTCTTGGATTGAACAAATATGGCGTAGGTCGTGAGATAGCTCGGACATGAAGAAACAGAATTTGCCGAGCCCTCAAACCAAAGTGAGAGGAAGATCTTGAGAAGATGGAAAGAGAATAAGGAAGGAGCACGAACGTGAGGAGGCGCGGCTATCTGTTGGCTAGGGTCAATAATTTTCATTTTCTGATTAGCTATTGATTTTAGATTTGTTTATGGTTTTTGAGAAAGCCATGTCTAGCTAATCCATGTTACGATGAAAGGATGAACTTGTAGGTTCTTTATTTTGTGTTCTTGAATAAGGTTTTTACCGAATTGAACTTAATGATAATGTTTGTGATTCCCTTTCAATGTTTTACCTTCTAGCTATATTTTTCATGTTCTATGCCATGTATAGTCCATAGTTACTTAGTGAAGGACTCGTTGAACCTTAGCAATAATCGATTTATGAATATCTCTTGACTATTTATGCCATGTATACCTAGTGCTTTGGAATTCTACTTTAAGGTGAGAGCAAACTACCGATTCGATAATTTTGTCATGGTTTTTAATAAAATATCTTCCGTGTACTAGTAGCTAGGTTTGATATTTTACATGAGTAAGTTCGAGACCTTTGTGATTGAACACAAATAACTTACCTACAACGGATTCCCTTAACCTTAACACCTTCATCCTTGGTTACGTTTTTATTATTTTCTCCGATGTTTCATAAATTTCTAAGATATTGAATCTCATTGGTTAGTTTTTTATATTAGTTATAGTAGTAGCATTTTCACACTCCTCGTGGGAACGAATTCGTGACTTGCCATTGTTCTACTAGTTAGACATCAGGCACTTGCGGATTTTATTGTAGGTTTCCGAGCCTGCAAATCTAGCCATATAAGCTCAATGGTTCGTTGTCAAGAGTTAACGGGAGGTTAGAAGCCGACAATCACATGGAACTACCGTAAGAGTATGTGATAATTTTGGGATTTGTTTTGTCTGAAAGACAAAGAAAGATGGAGACTTTGTTGCCGTTGATACTGTACAAATGAAGAAGATTAAAGGCAAGAATTGTGTTCTCTGAGAAGAATGGAAGAATGGGTACTCATTGCATTAAAAGTTCTCAAGCAACAAACCACCAAAGAGAGTGAACTCAAATTATACAATCAGGTGATGAATGTGATGAATATTTTAGGAGTTTGAACGTATTAAGATATGTGCTTGTCTCCATTCGAATTACAGGAAGGAGTTGTGTGTGATCTCCATAAACTGTTCAAGACGCCTATAACCGTTTTCGAGCAAATGCATGAACCCGGTTATGCTATAAGCTTTTGTCACTCTACCGGTGCCTATGCCAAGTTATGCCGTGATTTTTATTTTGTTTACAAAGAGCTAGGAGATGATTTCTGGGCAGCTTGAATTGAACCAGGAAGTGGTACGAATTCAGGTGGAAGACTCGGGTTAGGCTTGAAATGAGTTTTAAACCGAGAATGAAGGGAGGAAATTGAGTTGCCGAGGCATTATTGTGTTTACTTTATTATAGCTTGTATGGCGGATTTAAATCCAAGACGTTGGAACAACGAGGAGTAAAAGTTTGGACAGAAATTTGAGTCGAATGAGCAAGAATTGTGTCAGAACATTACGCTTCCTTGGTCATGTGTTTGCCGTAGCCATGGTTCGATGGCCGCGTATGAGGACTAGTTCGCAATGGCTAGGAGGGGTTTTGACACCGATAGAAAAGGGATCTCGGACATTTATATCAATTTTGGAAAGAGTTTCTTCTTGAGAAGTCAGCTGACAATTAAGGTAGTTGTCGTCGGTTTTATATGATGAATGGGCGATATGGGATGTTTGGGAGTTTGTATTGAATTAGAAAACTTGGGTCTCTATCTCTGCTTTCGAGTTTTGCAAGGAGAAAGAGTTCGACTATGTAACGCAAGGAAGAATGGAGCTATAAAAAGAAGAACTTAAACCTACAACAGATCCATCCAATACCCCCTCTGCGACTGGAACACCATCTCCAACAGGGAGGAGCTGTAGCTCCTCTCGTTATCATCAGCACCACCAGTTCCATTCATATCACCTGCATCTCCACCTTTCCTCCACCAGTCCACTGCATACATCCACCATCACCTGCATACTACCACCATCTGTATATCACCATTCCATCCCACTCCGCGTCCACCGGTTAAACGAGTTCCATACGACCCGTTAAGTCTCCAGAGACCATCTCCACCTCGTTTGCGGCATTACCGGGATCTCCAAAGCAGCAACGCCTCCCACCAGCCTCTAGCTTGCAGTCAACCTGGAAACAGCAGTGACATCACAACTTCACCAGTCCACCGTCATCAGTTCAACGCCATCAGTCCATGCCACCAATGCTATCGCTTGACTGGTTTTGCACTCTAGTTTTCTGTTTCCTTTTCATACGATTGCCATGAACTCCACTTTGTGATGTGTGGCTAATTTTGTTTGGTTAGGGATATTTTGAAGGCTATGTGACATGAGTTTTCATTGATTTATTCAAGTTGATCTTTCTTCTTATATTATTTTATTGTTTGTCTTATGCGCGATTATGACCATGGATTGCTTGCGGAAATTTGAGTGGCCAATTAGATAACTTGTTTGCAATGCTAATAATAGATTTTAAAACCGTAATCCGTAATTGTTATGGTAATATAATCACAAGTAGCAAAACATCAACGTTGCAATAGGGATGTTTTGGATTTTTATGTGTATTTGACAACCCTAAGTTAACATGTCGAACTTATGGGCATGTGGTTAGGATCAAACTGCTCATAAACATATCGGATAGTTAAATTACACTAGAGAGCTTATTCAAAGTGGCTTGATTGACTAGACACGAGTAGAGAACTTATTCTACAAAGTGACTTTGGAGTTTAATGGACTTGTTGAACTTATAACTTGTCTTGGATTTTTAATAAACGTATTTTGAAGAAAATTCATGTTCACTAGTGGAGAAAAAACCCCGATCATTCCCATCCTCATTGTTCACATTCATATTTGCATTGTAGTTTTTGCATTATTCATATTTTCAGAAATTAAATTGACAACTTTAGCTCAACTCTCCCTTAGGCGAACCTCAAGCTTATCATTGTGGCTATTCATTAGTGTAAGAAGAGTAAGGAATATATATTTTCTGAGTTCGACCTATCATTGTTACTTGGCAACACAATAAGGCAAGACAGTTGGATTATGTTGTTTTTTTTTAACCCGAGGTTGAAGAATGTAAAGATAAATTCACACTCTTTCGCTTAGTTTTTGTTACAATATGGATTTGGATAAATCTGTAGTAGGTTTTGGTTTTGAAGTAGTGATCGTTGGCCAAGATTTGATTTGTTCCATTTGTGAAGAGTTTGATTTTTCGAGATGAATATTTGAAGCGTGTGGATACAAATAGTTGCGGGACAATCATCACGAATGAGAAGTGATATTGGTTATGGTGGAGATATGGATTCTTATTATTATGTAAAAAGCAGTTTTTGACACAGTTTGTGGGGTTTGTTTGTTTGTGTTGAGCATGACATTGTGTCGTTGGAGAACAATGTTTTGGAGTTTCTTTCATAATATTTCCGAACAGATAAGCTAGATAGTTTGTAATCTTTGATTATTGTTGATGATGTTCTGTTGAAAAGTTGATTGGTTGTACACCATTTGAAGTTGATTAGAGACCTTTTGGAGAAACATGTTAGTTTATTTGTGTTGAGGTTAAACATAATGCGCCATGGCCTGAGATGAAGCTTGATGAGCACGAAAGTGCGACGCATTTTCACCCATAAATACATTAGCTGGGACTCATTTTATCACTAATAAACTTGTTTGTAGGTGTTTTTGTGAAAATAAGCTCTTATGGAGAAAGTTGGTGAAAAGTGGTTTTTGTACCCGGGAGGACGCATGTTATTAGGACTCTCGATTTTGGATAAGGGGCACCCAATTACTAAGGGGCACCCTAATTGCTATTCAGCACCCCGTATTGGATAAGGGGCAGTCATCTTCTTCATTTGAAATTCAAATTTTGCGGGAAAAAGGGTGCGTAATTAGGTTGAAGATTTGGAGGTGTTTGATTGAGACTAAATGGTTTTAAGAAATCAAATGGGTTTGTTCTAGTACCTAAACGAGGCCCGGTATGGGTAATTGTTTCGATCAAAATTGGCTAGATAATCAGCAAATCAAGGAAACAAGAAAGGAATTTTTGCGGAAAATTTTAAGCCAAGAACAAAACCGGGTTCGAGTTTTGGAAATCTTCAAGAGATTCAATGGCCGAAATTGATTGGGCTGGACTTATTTCACTTAACAGATGGTATGACCAAGCACCTGCCTGGACTCGGGGTGATAACCACATTGAAGAAAACAGGGGTGGTTATTCTCAGAAGACGTCGCCACGGGATTACACAAGTTTTGTACTGTACAACATATGTTGAAATGTTCTGAGCCGTAACAGAGTCGTGAAGGAGATAAATAGGGAAGTTTTGACCACTAAAAGACTCGTGGAAAAGATAAATAGGGAAAAGAAATTTGATATTCCCCGTGTGAGAGTAAAAGAAGATTATTCTGAAGTTAATAAGGAGATTCGATGGTGCTACTGGGTATAAAAAGGAGGTTAGAGGTCTACCAAAGGATATCGAGTGATTGAGGAGGCTACAGAGTCGAGAGAATTGCTGCAGAGAAATCTGCAGCAGCAGTTAGAAATAGTGAAGAACAAGAAGAATGACTTGCAAGGACAAATAAAACAATGTCGTTCATGCGTAAGAGATAAGACCTGTCATCTGCCGATTCGCTTTATGTTATTCTTCGTAAGAGTGGGTTTTGCAACGCTTATAAACGTTGCAAATTCCCGGTTTATTGTATTTTCTCTTCTTTCTTCATTGTAAGCACCATTTGAGCTATAATAAATATTTTGAGAGTGTCTACAATATGAGTAGCTAAACCCCTACATTGGGTCGACTGGAGGAAGCCGAGTTTCATACGTGGGTAATTTTAATTAATTCTTTATATGACTTTTGCATTTATTTTAAATTGTTTTATGATTTGAAAAATTAGTTATCATTTTATTAGATGGGTCATGCTTGCTTAGATGTTTGATGGCCCATGCTTACGATTTATAACTAATGTTTGGAGAATCTACATTGTAAAAATAAGAGTCCTTGTTGTTTTGTTTATTGAGCGATAATTGTAATTAATTGCCTATTAATATGAATGCGGTGGAATCCTAGACCCAGTGACTCTCGTTTTTGTTTATTATTTTCGCTTTTGTTTAAAACTTTAAATTTAATCTTCGCAAGTCTGAGAGAACGAATCTTAATTACTACTACGAAAACTAAGAAAAATCTTAAATCATTTTGGCGCCGTTTACGCAGTTTGTTTTTAGATTAATTTTTAGGTTTATTTTTTTTTATATTTTGTACAACATTTTCTTTTTTCTTTTTATGCGTTTCTTTTTATATTTGTTTTCAGGGAATTTTTGAGGATGATGACTTCTTCTGAGGAGACGTCACCTGCAATGACGCTGGCGGAATATATGCGTAGAAATTCAAATTATCAGGAAACTTCATCAGAGATGACGCTTGGTGAATATATGCATAGGCAACAGATGGGAGTTTTGCTCCACAAATGGTAAGTGAAGAATCACATGAAACTATATATGAGAAGTATTACAAACACACACCACCTAGTTTGGAACAAGATTGAGAATTCTAGAATGCCAAAAATTATTTAATGATGATGATGATGATGATCAGTCTTATAGTGACCCTGTGGATAACTGTGTGGATGATTCGCCTAATTCCATAGATGAATCTACCTCACAAGATCATTCACCCGACTTAGATGTTGTTTCTAGACCCTTGGACTTCCAAAAGTTGCCTAATTTAGGGTTAGAATTGTGTGCTTCTAAAGTGTTGTTGGATTACTTTGCATCTAAGTACCCGGAGGACTTGCATTATTCTGATATCGTGCATGAATCAATTGATATTTCCCTGATCTCAATAGAATCCCATATTTTGTTCTTTAAGCACTTCCATGTGCGGTAAAACTTAGTCTAGGGGTAAATCTTGGTTTTGATAGTTTCACGTCTCTGCGTTTTCATGACATAAGTGTGAAGTTTGTCATTTGTAAAATATTGTATTTTGGGTCGATCCCGAGTTTTCGGAGTTATTAGTGTATGGGGATCCGTTTTTGTACGATCCGGTAGGTATAATTATTTATTTATGTTTGTTTACTTTTGTTTATTTTATTTTTAATTTCCCATCTTAATTTTTACGTTGGATGACTCAATCACATTGAGGACAATGTAATATTTAAGTGTGGGGGAGTGATTAACTTTTTACTTTATTTTTTCAGGAAATTCCTTGCAAATCATGACCAGCTGTGTAGCGGGTCTGTTCCTTTTTCTTGCATGTTATGACCAGCTGTTGAGCGGGTCCAAAAAAAAAAAAAAAAAAAATTATTATTATGATTTTGTGGGTTATGACCAGCTGTGTAGCGGGTCTTTTGTTTTTCCTTATATATTATGACCAGCTGTGTAGCGGGTCTAAAAAAAAAAATAAAAAAATAAAAAAAAATTGTGTCTTGTGTATGTAGCATTTGTCATGACCAATTTGTGTAATGGGTCTAAGTCTCTTATTTATGACCCAGTGTGTAGCGAATTCGGTTTTTTTTTGCTCGAGGACTAGCAAAATGTAAGTGTGGGAATTTGATGAGCACGAAAGTGCGACGCATTTTCACCCATAAATACATTAGTGACTCATTTTATCACTAATAAACTTATTTGTAGGTGTTTTTGTGAAATAAGCTCTTATGGAGAAAGTTGGTCGAAAAGTGGTTTTGGTACCTGATCGGTCGTCAGCCGACACAAATATAATTACACTTTCTTACTACTCAAAATATAAATATAGCAAGGGCAAGAAAGGATCGATCCCACAGAGAGGTCTAGGTTGTCAAATTGTTATGGTTTCCTATATAAAACACCCGGAAGAATTTCTGATTGTGTAAATAAAAATAAACAAAAAGCAAATAAAGTACGCAAATCAAGAATGTGAAAGTATTGGTTGCGTATTTCGTTTTCATTCACAAACATGGTTTCACCACAATAACTAGAATTGATATTTTAATCTCAACTTTTATCAAAGACCCTAGAATACCTTGATCGCAAGAATATCCCGCAAACCTCCTCATGTCATCAACAAACACATTAAAAGATGCGAATATGAATTCTACCTAAAGGAACAACCTAACGTGTAAAAGCACTAATCAAGTTTAATTCCCTAGATGCGTTAAGTTCTATGAAATCATACCAATCAAAGCAATCGAACGTGGAAAGCGCACTAATCCGATTTAACAAAGGTTATAACTCACATATGATCATAAGAATATATCACTACAAACTATAATCATATTTATGCTACTTGCAATCCCGAATTATCACTTTTGCGTATAATAACCCTAATCTAGCAATAGAGATGAAAGCAAACTCAATCGACTCGCTTTGACCTCGACTAACAAGCATTCAAATCATGTAACAATATTCATGGTGAATCATAAACGATAATATGAGAGAAAACTAATTTATTGCACAAAAACTCATGTTTGGAAATTCAACTTATTCCATAACCAATAATAAAAAACTCTAGCTCATATTCATGGAGTTCATAACAAGAAGAAAGAGAAAAGACTTCATGGTTCTAAACCCTAGAATACAAGGTAGAGGCAAAAGAATAGAATAAAACGTGGTCCTCAAAAAATTGTAGAAGTCTTCCCTTTTGTAGTCTTTTTCTCCTTCCAAAACTAGGTTTTGTCTTCAAAGTCCATTAGTTGGAAATTCACCCGGCCCACCATGGAGAGAAACCCGTGCAGAAAATATGTCCCAAAACGCTCGCCGGAAAACTGGGATTATGGCCGGAATCCCGCCGGAAAGTGTCTCAGGTGACCGGCAAAGTCAAACCGGTCACCGGTCAACGGGTCAGGACCGAGTCATCTCGGGTCAACTGGGTCAAGTCACTGAGTCACCAGGTCAAGGCTCAGCTGAGTCAGAACGGGTCATGAGTCAGACTACTATTGAACGAGTCGGTCGCTCGGTCTGAATCACTACTGGAGGCTAGGCCATTGCATTTGCTTTGTTGTCTTCTCTGCACAATCATTGTGCATCATCAATTCATGTTCAGCCAAGATGGCTATACACCCAAAACAAAATCCTGCCATTCTTCACTGGATGATTACCTGAGCTCACCACTAATACCCATAACCATCTCTGGCACTTCCTAAACTTCATTAATCCAGCCCCGGACACTGCAATATCTCAGCCTGCAATTGTTTTCGCACTACACAACTGCAACTACATCACTTCCTTAACCATGCCATCTTCCATACCAACAACATATCACCTCAGTCCACCACTACTCAGCTGCCACTTCAATTCCATACTCTATTGCAGCTGCAACATGCCTGCACAATCCAGTCCACTCCTTCCTAGCCATTCTATCAATTCATAACTCCTGCGTTTCCAGCATTAGAACTGCCACCTCCAATTCCTTGCTTAGCTCAGTTTCATCTCCACCTGCAGCTGCACACTTCATTACCTCAGGCCATTTCAAGCCATAGTTGCACTCCTGCAATCCCATTATCTCACACTTCACTCTGCCGCCCAGACTTGTCCATGTCCTGCAATACCTGGCAAACAGCATCAACCTCAGCTACTCGCACTGCACTGAGTTGCCACAATTGAAAAACATCAACAACATCACTGCGTCGAGCTAGCAACCCGTATCTCCAAAACTTGCTTCAGCTGCAACACTTTATCTCAGACCCATCTGCGTACCATAACCATCCTAGCTCAGGCCAACAGCTCCATGCTCAAGTGCATCGGTTGCCACACAACCCAGCGCACCCATAACCGCAATCTACTGCACGCACTCAACCACCACTGCAAACATTCCATTGCAAATCTCCATAACAGAAACAACCATAAGTACCACCAGACACATCACTTCTCAATACCTGAACTGCATAACTTGAGCTTCAGTTCCAGCTACACATGCCAAGGAATAAGAACCATTCCTCCACAGCACCCATGGCAACAATTGATTCTTGGCTATGAACATCATTCAAAGCCCATATCACAATCCCCTTTAAACGGCTCGAGCCCCCGGATCGTGACCACCATAATCATCTTCATTTCTCGGCTTCCATTAACTCGGACCCTTTGAATTCTTCTTCTCCAACCGGACTATACTCATTAACTCACGGCAACATCCTCTTGTTCTCGCTCATCTACGTGACATGAAAACATTTCCAATTTCTCCATCTTCTTTATTCAATAGAAACCAACAACGTCGGTCTTCTCCCTATAATTTCCGATCTCGGACCATCAACAACTGTCTCTCATGTTCAACCCAATCTTGCTTCTTCTTTCCCCGAACTTTCATGGCATCAACGTCCATGAAAAACAACAACAACAACAACTCTGTCTCAATGTCGCTCTTGAATCCATCATCGACCTCGATATCCATTCTTTGAATTGCTAAAAACTCATCTCACAACACCACCATCTTCACAAATTCCAACCCATTTTCCACGAGATCGAACCCTAATTTCTTCTTTGTATCCCGAGCTATGAATCCATCGACAGCGAACTTGTCGGTCTTCTCACATTCAACACTACTTTTTCAATCACTCGGATACACAAACCATTTTATTTCTCCCGTCTTTATTTCGGTGGAAATGGAATGAAGATGATTGAGAAAGAGAATGAAAATTCTCGATTAGGATTTAGGTTATAGTCTTTTGGGGTGGATTTATAATACACATCCTCAGACCCAGATATGGGCCATCCTCATGGGCAACCCCTTATTGTAAAAGACTGGACTCCCTTTAACACTTCTCTTGAACTTGAATGCCCCTTAACAGGAAGGTGTCCCTTATCATCCAGTTCGGATGCCAATAGCACTTCCGATAAAATGACCAATTGCCCTTTGATTATGAGTTCTTGTTTTGCCCATAACTTCTTCATACGAACTCGTAATGACTCCGGTGAGAGGAAGACGCCAGAAGATGGAAAGAGAATAAGGAAGGAGCGGAACGTGGAGGAGGCGGCTACACAACCATTTAGGGTTGGATAATTTTCATTTACGATTAGCTATTGATTTTAGATTTGTTTATGGTTTTTGAGAAAGCCATGTCTAGCTAATCCATGTTAGGGTGAAAGGATGAACTTGTAGGTTCTTTATTTTGTGTACCACCAGACACATCACTTCTCAATACCTGAACTGCATAACTTGAGCTTCAGTTCCAGCTACACATGCCAAGGAATAAGAACCATTCCTCCACAGCACCCATGGCAACAATTGATTCTTGGCTATGAACATCATTCAAAGCCCATATCACAATCCCTTTAAACAGCTCGAGCCCCGGATCGTGACCACCATAATCATCTTCATTTCTCGGCTTCATTAACTCGGACCCTTGAATTCTTCTTCTCAACCGACTATACTCATTAACTCACGGCAACATCCTCTTGTTCTCGCTCATCTGTGACATGAAAACATTTCCAATTTCTCCATCTTCTTTATTCAATAGAAACCAACAACGTCAGGGTCTTCTCCCTATAATTTCCCGATCTCAGACCATCAACAATCTGTATCTCATGTTCAACCCAATCTTGCTTCTTCCCTGAACTTTCATGGCATCAACGTCCATGAAAAACAACAACAACAACAACTCTGTCTCAATGTCGCTCTTGAATCCATCATCGACCTCGATATCCATTCTTTGAATTGCTAAAACTCATCTCACAAACGGCACCACCATCTTCACAAATTCAACCCATTTTCCACAGATCGAACCCTAATTTCTTCTTTGTCTCAAGCTATGAATCCATCGGCAAGAGAACTTGTCGGTCTTCTCACATTCAACACTACTTTTTCAATCACTCGGATACACGGCCCATTTCTATTTCTCCCGTCTTTATTTCGGGTGGAAATGGAATGAAGATGATTGAGAAAGAGAATGAAAATTCTCGATTAGATTTAGGGTTATAGTCTTAAGGGTGGTTTATAATACACATCCTCGAGACCCCAGGATATGGGCCATCCTCATGGGCAACCCCTTATTGTAAAAGACCGGACTCCCTTTAACACTTCTCTTGAACTTGAATGCCCCTTAACGTAGAAGGTGTCCCTTATCATCCGGTTCGGATGCCAATAGCACTTCCGATAAAATGACCAATTGCCCTTTGATTATGAGTTCTTGTTTTGCCCATAACTTCTTCATACGAACTCGGAATGACTCCGGTGAGAGGAAGACGGCCGAGAAGATGGAAAAGAGAATAAGGAAGGAGCGAACGTGGAGGAGGCGCGCTACAAACCATTTAGGGTTGGATAATTTTCATTTTCTGATTAGCTATTGATTTTAGATTTGTTTATGGTTTTTTTGAGAAAGCCATGTCTAGCTAATCCATGTTAGGGTGAAAGGATGAACTTGTAGGTTCTTTATTTTTTTGTGTACCACCGTACACATCACTTCTCAATACCAACCGCATAACTTGAGCTTCGAGTTCCAGGCCACACATGCCAAGGAATAAGAACCATTCCTCCACAGCACCCATGGCAACAATTGATTCTTGGCTATGAACATCATTCAAAGCCCATATCCTGAATCCTTTAAACGACTCGAGCCCCCGGATCGTGACCACCATAATCATCTTCATTTCTCAGCTTCCATTAACTCGGACCCTGAATTCTTCTTCTCAACGAGACTATACTCATTAACTCACGGCAACATCCTCTTGTTCTCGCTCATCTCTGTGACATGAAAACATTTCCAATTTCTCCATCTTCTTTATTCAATAGAAACCAACAACGTCAGGGTCTTCTCCCTATAATTTCCCGATCTCAGACCATCAACAATCTGTATCTCATGTTCAACCCAATCTTGCTTCTTCCCTGAACTTTCATGGCATCAACGTCCATGAAAAACAACAACAACAACAACTCGTCTCAATGTCGCTCTTGAATCCATCATCGACCTCGATATCCATTCTTTGAATTGCTAAAAACTCATCTCACAGCACCACCATCTTCACAAATTCAACCCATTTTCCACAGATCGAACCCTAATTTCTTCTTTGTATCCGAGCTATGATTCCATCGACAGCGAGGAACTTGTCAGTCTTCTCACATTCAACACTACTTTTTCAATCACTCCGGATACACGGCCCTGCTTATTTCTCCCGTCTTTATTTAGGTGGAAATGGAATGAAGATGATTGAGAAAGAGAATGAAAATTCTCGATTAGGATTTAGGGTTATAGTTAAGGTGGATTATAATACACATCCTCGGACCCGGATATGGGCCATCCTCATGGGCAACCCCTTATTGTAAAAAACTGGACTCCCTTTAACACTTCTCTTGAACTTGAATGCCCCTTAACAGGAAGGTGTCCCTTATCATCCAGTTCGGATGCCAATAGCACTTCCGATAAAATGACCAATTGCCCTTTGATTATGAGTTCTTGTTTTGCCCATAACTTCTTCATACGAACTCAGAATGACTCCAGTGAGAGGAAGACGCTGAGAAGATGGAAAGAGAATAAGGAAGGAGCAGAACGTGGAGGAGGCGCGGCTACACAACCATTTAGGGTTGGATAATTTTCATTTTCTGATTAGCTATTGATTTTAGATTTGTTTATGGTTTTTGAGAAAGCCATGTCTAGCTAATCCATGTTAGGGTGAAAGGATGAACTTGTAGGTTCTTTATTTTGTGTACCACCAGACACATCACTTCTCAATACCCGAACCGCATAACTTGAGCTTCGGGTTCATTCTACACATGCCAAGGAATAAGAACCATTCCTCCACAAAGACCCATGGCAACAATTGATTCTTGGCTATGAACATCATTCAAAGCCCATATCACAATCCCTTTAAACAACTTCGAGCCCCGGATCGTGACCACCATAATCATCTTCATTTCTCGACTTCCATTAACTCGGACCCTTGAATTCTTCTTCTCAACCGAGACCCCATACTCATTAACTCACGGCAACATCCTCTTGTTCTCGCTCATCTCTCGTGACATGAAAACATTTCCAATTTCTCCATCTTCTTTATTCAATAGAAACCAACAACGTCGGTCTTCTCCCTATAATTTCCGATCTCGAGACCATCAAATAATCTGTATCTCATGTTCAACCCAATCTTGCTTCTTCCCTTTGAACTTTCATGGCATCAACGTCCATGAAAAACAACAACAACAACTCTGCCTCAATGTCGCTCTTGAATCCATCATCGACCTCGATATCCATTCTTTGAATTGCTAAAAACTCATCTCACAAAGCACCACCATCTTCACAAATTCAACCCATTTTCCACGATCGAACCCTAATTTCTTCTTTGTCTCGAGCTATGAATCCATCGACAGCGGGAACTTGTCGGTCTTCTCACATTCAACACTACTTTTTCAATCACTCGGATACACAAACCCATTGCTATTTCTCCCGTCTTTATTTCAGGTGGAAATGGAATGAAGATGATTGAGAAAGAGAATGAAAATTCTCGATTAGGATTTAGGGTTATAGTACTGGGGTGGATTTATAATACACATCCTCAGACCCAGATATGGGCCATCCTCATGGGCAACCCCTTATTGAAAAGACTGACTCCTTTAACACTTCTCTTGAACTTGAATGCCCCTTAACAGAAGGTGTCCCTTATCATCCAGATTCGGATGCCAATAGCACTTCCGATAAAATGACCAATTGCCCTTTGATTATGAGTTCTTGTTTTGCCCATAACTTCTTCATACGAACTTCGGAATGACTCAAATGAGAGGAAGACGGCGAGAAGATGGAAAGAGAATAAGGAAGGAGCGAACGTGGAGGAGGCGCTGACTACACAACCATTTAGGGTTGGATAATTTCATTTTCTTCGATTAGCTATTGATTTTAGATTTGTTTATGGTTTTTTGAGAAAGCCATGTCTAGCTAATCCATGTTAGGGTGAAAGGATGAACTTGTAGTACCACCGGACACATCACTTCTCAATACCCGAACCGCATAACTTGAGCTTCAGGTTCCAGCCTACACATGCCAAGGAATAAGAACCATTCCTCCACAAAGACCCATGGCAACAATTGATTCTTGGCTATGAACATCATTCAACGCCCATATCACAATCCCTTTAAACAGCTCGAGCCCCAGATCGTGACCACCATAATCATCTTCATTTCTCAGCTTCCATTAACTCAGACCCTTGAATTCTTCTTCTCAACCAGACTATACTCATTAACTCACGGCAACATCCTCTTGTTCTGCTCATCTCTGTGACATGAAAACATTTCCAATTTCTCCATCTTCTTTATTCAATAGAAACCAACAACGTCAGGGTCTTCTCCCTATAATTTCCCGATCTCAGACCATCAACAATCAGATCTCATGTTCAACCCAATCTTGCTTCTTCCCTGAACTTTCATGGCATCAACGTCCATGAAAAACAACAACAACAACAACTCTGTCTCAATGTCGCTCTTGAATCCATCATCGACCTCGATATCCATTCTTTGAATTGCTAAAAACTCATCTCACAAAGACCACCATCTTCACAAATTCAACCCATTTTCCACAGATCGAACCCTAATTTCTTCTTTGTCTCCGAGCTATGAATCCATCGACAATGAGAACTTGTCGGTCTTCTCACATTCAACACTACTTTTTCAATCACTCGGATACACAACACGCTATTTCTCCCGTCTTTATTTCGGTGGAAATGGAATGAAGATGATTGAGAAAGAGATGAAAATTCTCGATTAGGATTTAGGGTTATAGTCTTGGGGTGGATTTATAATACACATCCTCGGACCAGGATATGGGCCATCCTCATGGGCAACCCCTTATTGTAAAAGACTTGGACTCCCTTTAACACTTCTCTTGAACTTGAATGCCCCTTAACAGGAAGGTGTCCCTTATCATCCAGTTCGGATGCCAATAGCACTTCCGATAAAATGACCAATTTGCCCTTTGATTATGAGTTCTTGTTTTGCCCATAACTTCTTCATACGAACTCAGAATGACTCCAGTGAGAGGAAGACGCTGAGAAGATGGAAAGAGAATAAGGAAGGAGCAGAACGTGGAGGAGGCGCGGCTACACAACCATTTAGGGTTGGATAATTTTCATTTTCTGATTAGCTATTGATTTTAGATTTGTTTATGGTTTTTGAGAAAGCCATGTCTAGCTAATCCATGTTAGGGTGAAAGGATGAACTTGTAGGTTCTTTATTTTGTGTACCACCAGACACATCACTTCTCAATACCTGAACTGCATAACTTGAGCTTCAGTTCCAGCTACACATGCCAAGGAATAAGAACCATTCCTCCACAGCACCCATGGCAACAATTGATTCTTGGCTATGAACATCATTCAAAGCCCATATCACAATCCCTTTAAACAGCTCGAGCCCCAGATCGTGACCACCATAATCATCTTCATTTCTCAGCTTCCATTAACTCAGACCCTTGAATTCTTCTTCTCAACCAGACTATACTCATTAACTCACGGCAACATCCTCTTGTTCTGCTCATCTCTGTGACATGAAAACATTTCCAATTTCTCCATCTTCTTTATTCAATAGAAACCAACAACGTCAGGGTCTTCTCCCTATAATTTCCCGATCTCAGACCATCAACAATCTGTATCTCATGTTCAACCCAATCTTGCTTCTTCCCTGAACTTTCATGGCATCAACGTCCATGAAAAACAACAACAACAACAACTCTGTCTCAATGTCGCTCTTGAATCCATCATCGACCTCGATATCCATTCTTTGAATTGCTAAAAACTCATCTCACAGCACCACCATCTTCACAAATTCAACCCATTTTCCACAGATCGAACCCTAATTTCTTCTTTGTATCCGAGCTATGAATCCATCGACAGCAGAACTTGTCAGTCTTCTCACATTCAACACTACTTTTTCAATCACTCGGATACACAGCCGCTGCTATTTCTCCCGTCTTTATTTCAGGTGGAAATGGAATGAAGATGATTGAGAAAGAGAATGAAAATTCTCGATTAGGATTTAGGGTTATAGTACTGGGGTGGATTTATAATACACATCCTCAGACCCAGATATGGGCCATCCTCATGGGCAACCCCTTATTGTAAAAGACTGGACTCCCTTTAACACTTCTCTTGAACTTGAATGCCCCTTAACAGGAAGGTGTCCCTTATCATCCAGTTCGGATGCCAATAGCACTTCCGATAAAATGACCAATTTGCCCTTTGATTATGAGTTCTTGTTTTGCCCATAACTTCTTCATACGAACTCAGAATGACTCCAGTGAGAGGAAGACGCTGAGAAGATGGAAAGAGAATAAGGAAGGAGCGAACGTGGAGGAGGCGCGGCTACACAACCATTTAGGGTTGGATAATTTTCATTTTCGATTAGCTATTGATTTTAGATTTGTTTATGGTTTTTGAGAAAGCCATGTCTAGCTAATCCATGTTAGGGTGAAAGGATGAACTTGTAGGTTCTTTATTTTGTGTACCACCAGACACATCACTTCTCAATACCTGAACTGCATAACTTGAGCTTCAGTTCCAGCTACACATGCCAAGGAATAAGAACCATTCCTCCACAGCACCCATGGCAACAATTGATTCTTGGCTATGAACATCATTCAAAGCCCATATCACAATCCCTTTAAACGTACTCGAGCCCCGGATCGTGACCACCATAATCATCTTCATTTCTCGGCTTCCATTAACTCGGACCCTTGAATTCTTCTTCTCAACCGGACTATACTCATTAACTCACGGCAACATCCTCTTGTTCTCGCTCATCTCTGTGACATGAAAACATTTCCAATTTCTCCATCTTCTTTATTCAATAGAAACCAACAACGTCAGGGTCTTCTCCCTATAATTTCCCGATCTCAGACCATCAACAATCTGTATCTCATGTTCAACCCAATCTTGCTTCTTCCCTGAACTTTCATGGCATCAACGTCCATGAAAAACAACAACAACAACAACTCTGTCTCAATGTCGCTCTTGAATCCATCATCGACCTCGATATCCATTCTTTGAATTGCTAAAAACTCATCTCACAGCACCACCATCTTCACAAATTCAACCCATTTTCCACAGATCGAACCCTAATTTCTTCTTTGTCTCCGAGCTATGAATCCATCGACAGCAGAACTTGTCAGTCTTCTCACATTCAACACTACTTTTTCAATCACTCGGATACACAGCCGCTGCTATTTCTCCCGTCTTTATTTCAGGTGGAAATGGAATGAAGATGATTGAGAAAGAGAATGAAAATTCTCGATTAGGATTTAGGGTTATAGTTCTGGGGTGGATTTATAATACACATCCTCAGACCCAGATATGGGCCATCCTCATGGGCAACCCCTTATTGTAAAAGACTGGACTCCCTTTAACACTTCTCTTGAACTTGAATGCCCCTTAACAGGAAGGTGTCCCTTATCATCCAGTTCGGATGCCAATAGCACTTCCGATAAAATGACCAATTTGCCCTTTGATTATGAGTTCTTGTTTTGCCCATAACTTCTTCATACGAACTCAGAATGACTCCATTCTTTCGCCATCGTCTTCATCTTCTCGTCCTCTACACAATGAAAAGTAGAAATCTTGTATTTGAACGAGTTCCAATTGGTCTTTTTGCTCCAAATGACTCCATTGCACCTAATAAACTCAAAAGCACACATAAGATACATAATTTACAAGAAAACTCGCAAAGAAAGCATAAATACTAGATATTAAATACGGTGTATTCTACACCTATCAGTACCCCGGAGGACGCATGTTATTCGGACTCTCAGTTTTGGATAAGGGGCACCCAATTACTAAGGGGCACCCTAATTGCTATTCGCACTCCCGTATTGGATAAGGGCAGTCATCTTCTTCATTTGAAATTCAAATTTTGGCGGGAAAATGGGTGCAACATTAGGGTTGAAGATTTGGAGGTGTTTGATTGAGACTAAATGGCTGAAATCAAATGGGTTTGTTCCTAGTACCTAAACAGGCCTGGTATGGGTAATTGCTTCGATCAAAATTGGCTAGATAATCAGCAAATCAAGGAAACAGTAAAGGAATTTTGGCGGGAAAATTTTGCAGCCAAGAACAAAACCAGGGTTCGAGTTTTGGAAATCTTCTGAAGAGATTCAATGGCCGAAATTGATTGGGCTGGACTTATTTCACTTAAACAGGACTGGTATGACGGGCTAACTCGTCTGAATTGGGCTGGATAACCACATTGAAGAAAACATGGGTGGTTATACTCAGAAGACGTCGCCACGGGATTACACAAGTTTTGTACGTGTACTGCATATGTTGAAATGTTCTGAGCCGTAACAGAGTCGTGAAGGAGATAAATAGGGAAGTTTTGACAGCTAAAAGACTCGTGGAAAAGATAAATAGGGAAAGAAATTTCGATATTCCCTGTGAGAGTAAAAGAAGATTATTCTGAAGTTAATAAGGAGATTCGATGGTGCTACTGGGTATAAAAAGGAGGTTAGAGGTCTACCAAAGGATATCGAGTGATTGGGGAGGCTACAGAGTCGAGAGAATTGCTGCTGCAGCAGCAGAGAAATAGTGAAGAACACGAAGAACAGACTTGCAAGGACAATCGTAAAACAGTGTCGTTCATGCGTAAGAGATAAGACTGTCATCCTGCGACAGTTTACTGTTATTCTTCGTAAGAGTGGGTTTGCAACGCTTATAAACGTTGCAAATTCCCGGTTTATTGTATTTTCTCTTCTTTTCTTCATTGTAAGCACCATTTGAGCTATAATAAATATTTTGAGAGTGTCTACAATATGAGTAGCTAAACCCCTACATTGGGTCGACGGAGGAAGCCGAGTTTCATACGTGGGTAATTTTAATTAATTCTTTATATGACTTTTGCATTTATTTTAAATTGTTTTATGATTTGAAAAAATTAGTTATCATTTTATTAGATGGGTCATGCTTGCTTAGATGTTTGATGGCCCATGCTTACGATTTATAACTAATGTTTGGAGAATCTACATTGGCAAAAATAAGAGTCCTTGTTGTTTTGTTTATTGAGCGATAATTCTTTGAAGAATAATAATTGAACCTATTAATATGAATGCGGTGGAATCCTAGACCCAGTGACTCTCGCTTTTGTTTATTATTTTCGCTTTTGTTTAAACCTTTAAATTTAATCTTCGCAAATCTGAGAGAACGAATCTTAATTACTACTACGAAAACTAAGAAAAATCTTAAATCAAAGCTTCATCCAAAGCTTCGTTGCTTGGTAAGATGTAGATTGGATTAAGGCCAATATCGTGCCAAAATGGCGCATTATGTTTGGCATTTGGCCAAGTCCCAAATCTAGCATCAAATGATGCATTAGGCCTGTTGGGTAGACGGACCTGGGCGTTGTAGCGCAATCATTATGCATTATGCATGCTATTGGCATAGAGCCAATATTGCACAATCATTGTGCAATACAGAACAAAACTCAGCAATCATTGTCGGTTATTCAGAAATACATGGCAACGACCATGAATAGTGAAGCAGGCATGTCAATTTGCTCCCCTTTTCTAAGTTGTAGAAATTGCAAGTTAACATATATAGGGAGGGGTAGTTGGTCGAAGGTGCATATGCGAACCATGCACCAAGTTAGCTTCATAGCTTAGCCGGAAGATTATAAATGATTCATAAGTCTCATTTATAGCTCTATAGCCTTGCCAATAGGGCATCATTATGCCATGTCGCAGACCCGATAATGCATAATCATTGTGCATTTTGACGAAATGGCCTATACGGACCAGGCCATTACCATTATTGCTAGGCCACGACCTTGCATTGGCTTAAGTTGATGTCCCTTCGAGGATGAACTACGGTCTGTGCTTGATCCCTTTAGAGTAAGGAATGGTACGTAGGCAGCCGCAATGAGTTGCAGCATTGCTGGTCCAACACTTTGTCGCTCATATCATTTATTTGGGAGATGATTGTGGCACATTTGCCTCTCATATCATCTGGCTCGGTAGCTCGAAACGGGAGATGATTGTGGCCAAACTTGATGAGACAAGTTGATGTAGATGAGCAAGTTATAGCCTATCTGGAAGCTAAAAAACCGTTTGTCGTAACTTAGCTCAAAACGAGTCTAATTGATTGGAAACGACCAAACAATCAAGACGTGATCCTATGCATCACGGTCTTGGAATTTTAGCCAAATTCCATCGTTTAGGGCCTCAAAAGGCCGTTTTTGCCGTTTTAAGAAAGTTTTTATTTTCTTAATAAACCCTTTGCGGAACAAGGGTAAGTTGGAACGATGTGGAAGCTAATTTAGCTGCATCATGCTCCACGGGCATGCTTGCAAGGGCAAATGAACGTGCATTTGCCTAGTTTTAAGGCTCGGTAAGTAGCATCATCATGGAGCATCGGGGAAGTTATGGCCTGCGCGCCCTGGCGCGCTAGGCGTAAATTTTCCGGTCCGTCACATCAAAAATTTTGAATCAATCAGATAGGTCAGTGCTTGTACGTGAAGTCTTCATCGTAACAGTAATCGGCCTAATTAGTGATAAGAATGTCTACCCTATACTTATAAGGGGTGTCCTAAAGTGTGGAAATGACTAACCTAACCTTAACCAAATTAAAATTAAAACTAATCTAATAAATATACACACACACACATATATATATATATATATATATGTAACCTAATCTAAATCATTAACAAAACAAAATCAAAATCAATATTATAACAAATCCATTACTTTTAATTTTTCACAAATCCGTTACTATTAGAGGGTTCATTTTCTTCTCTTCTTTCCGCTTCATCGTCTCGATTCAAAGAAATTTCCACAAACCCATTACTTGGTTGAAAAAAAGAGTAGTAATCATCAAAATGAGTTGAAAATGGAAGTTGCAGAGAGAAGTTCGGCTAGGAATTATGTGAAACAGTTTGTCGAACTAGCCGAACTCAGCTTTAATGAAGTTTTTTTCTTTCAGAGAAAAGTTCGGTTACCTCGCAATTTTTTTTTCCCAGCCGAACTTTTAGTTCGATTACGTCGCAACTTTTTTTTCATTTTTTTCCTAGCCGAACTTTTAGTTCGGTTGCGTCGCAATACTTTTCTCCTAACCGAACTTTTCTCTGAAAACCTATATTTTTAAGTTCGGTTATGTTGATTTTTTTTTCCCAGCCGAACTTTTAGTTCGGTTACGTCGCAACTTTTTTTCATTTTTTTTCCTAGCCGAACTTTAGTTCGGTTACGTCGCAATTTTTTTCTCCTAACCGAACTTTTCTCTGAAAGAAAAAACTCCATTAAAGCTGAGTTCGGCTACCTGTGTTTTCAGAAACATTAGCCGAACTACACTTGAAGATGAGTTCGGCTACCTGTTCTTCAGATGTCGTAGCCGAACTTTATTTCCATGGTCGAAATCAGTTTATAAATTTTTCATTCTTTCGAAAGTTTTGGCCAATTCAAGCAACATTAACTAAATATGAAGTATACCTAAGTACCCGAAACCTTCATTTCGAAATCAACCATCTTAAAAAAAAAAAAAAAAAAAGAAAAAAAAACCAAAACCAAAACCCTCTTCTTCTCAAAAATTATTCTTCTAAAAACACCCGACTAATTAATCTAATCACTAATCACTAATTAATTGAACTTAATTATTTAACTAATCCTTACACTAACTAATCATTATCCTAACTAATTTAACTAAGAAGGGTAAATTTGGTATTAACATAAATACTTAGATAAGGGGTGACTTAGGATTACTTCAATTATCCACCCAAAAAAAAAAATAGTAGTCCCCCTCTAAAATGGAGTAGTGCCAAAAAAAGAAAAAATGGTTGTTGTTTCAACTTTCAAGACTGAACCTTAAGCCCAACATAAAAAAAAATAGTCAAGCCCGTGACCGTCCCTTATTATGAACCCTAATTTGGGGCATACAATAAAATTTGGGGGCATACGAGATAAGACAAAAAAAGGGTGCTCATAGTATTTTTAGGGTTGCCCTTATCCGCCTCTTTTCTAAAATGCAAAAATACCCTTCTGAGATTAGTGTTAAATTAGTGTTAATCGGATTAATTAGTTGTTAATGATTGTAGTTAGTTTAGTGTTAATTTAGGATAATAATTTTCTTTTTAAAGATAGTTAGTGAGTTAATTTAGAAAAAGAAGGAGGAAAGAAGAAGGAGAGGAGGAAATTTTTTTTTTTTTTTTTTGTGATTATTGAGAGATGTGTGATACAAATTCGAGTGAGGAAGGTGAATCTTCATCACATAAAGCTAAGAAAATACATATCAATTACGATGGAGATCCAGACATTGCTTATTTGTTGGATTATGAAAATGATTTTACCCAAACTCAACTTTTTCTCAAGCTCAAGATGATTCCTTTATGGAGCCAAATCCAGAAGATGAGTACATGGATGAGGAACCCAATGCTAATAATACACGTGTATGGCTGTATAAGTTGTTTAATTTCCGTTGTGTAGCTTGATTTCACCAAAAGTTAGGATTTACGCAACTAGTTCGGTTACAATGAGTAAGGTTCGGAGATAATATATATGCCGAACCATAATAAATAAGAACAGATTCGGTTTCTTCGATTGAGAAATATATACGCCGAACTGTCATTCAATTATTTTCGCGCCAAATAATATTCATGGTTCGGCTCAACCGTGATGTGATAATAACAAATAACCGTAGAAAAAAAAATATGAGTTACGAGTGTAATGTTCGGCTTACACGTTATCGAGCCGAACAATATTTTTGTTTTCATAAATTTCCAAGTCTTATGGTTCGGCTTATAATATTAGTTCCCAATCGGCCGATTCCATGTTCGACAAGTAGTTCGGCTTTATCTTCCAAATACGAACAAGCCGAACCCTGAGGTCGGCTTATATAGAGTACATATTGTGAGCCGAACCTGACCCAAAACCTGTGCGATATTCTTGTAGATTGTTCCTCAAATGGAAACTATGGAGGATCAACCACCGCTTTATTGATGTCATTCATGAAGATACTAGAGATCACTTCAAACCGACTTGGTAGGTAACTAACGTAGTTTATGTTTTTATTAATTTTCAAGTATGTTGTATGCAAAATCATTAATAAAACTTAAGTTTTGTACTTGTTGATATGTAGACGTGGAAAACCAAAGAAGAAGAAAATCGTTAAATGGGTTGAGGAACATGCTTGGAAAATCAATTGCGTCCTAGTTAAAGGTAGACAAAGCCGAAAGGAGCGGGTTGAGATGGTTTGTGAGAGGGTGGGAAGAAAGTAAGCAAGAAGAAAAAAGGTAAGCCATATGTTGGGAAGACCGGAAAAAATATAAGACTAAAACAAGGAAGATAAATTGTCCTTTCAAGATCGTCTTAAGTTGGAACATAAATGAAAGAGTTTTCACAATGAATAAAGATATGGATTTCCGCCATAACCACCCACGTCCAAAGGATCTTCATGGACATTATAGAGCCGGAAGACTCAAAGCTCATGAATATGCGGAGGTAGATAAAATGACACGAGCACGTATGGCACCCTCTAAAATTCTTAGCAAGTTGAAGGCGGATGATAAGAATAATAAGACTACGTTGCAACAAATCTATAACGCGAGAAGTACTTTGAGAAGAAAGGATTTGCAAGGTAGGTTGGTAATGCAACAATTATTGTGGTTGGCGCAAAAGAAGAAATATGCTTTCCAAAAGAAATTGGATGAATTCGGCCATGTGACGCACCTTTTTATTGCCCATCCAGAATGCGTAAAGTTGGCGTTATGCTTCCCACAAGTTCTCATATTGGATTGCACTTACAAGACCAATAAGTATGAGATGCCCTTGATGAACGTTGTTGGTCATACGTCAACCAAGTCACCTTTCACCGTTGCTTTTTGTTTTTTGCATGATGAGTTGAAAGAAAGCTATGTGTGGGCATTGGAACAAGTGAAGTTAATCTTCCGGGAGGATGCTCTTCCAAAGGTCATGGTAACCGACCAAGAGGCGGCATTGATGTTTGCTATAAGGAATGTATTTCCGAACGCGCAAAACTTTCTTTGTACCTTTCATGTATGGAATAATGTTCGGAAGAAATGCCAAGGGATAATCCAACCGCTTAAGTTGAAAGAGCTAGAGAAGATTGCTACATTACCGGATGGAGAACGAGAAGTGAAGAAGAAAGAATTCAAGCAAGCATATGAGGCTAATGAAAGGATGTGGGCATGTTTCCACAATGATTGGGAAGCTTTGACTTGGTCCATCACCGAAGAAGTGTTTGAAGAAAATGTTGCAAAGCTCATTGCGAATTGGGGCGTCAAATACCCGGAGATAATTATATATTTACGCAAGCAATTCTTGGATACCAACGCACATAGATTTGTTAGTGCATTTAAAAACCACCACAAGCACTTCGACAACCAAGCTACAAGTATGGTAGAGTCGGCTCACTATCGTTTGAAGAGGAATCTATTTGGGTGCGTGGACACGTTCGTCACTGTGTTTGACGCAATGGAAGACTATTTCATGAGCGACGTTATAAGAATTAGAACGTTATTCGAAAAAAGTCTAATGATGAAGCATGATGATTTCCCGGATGATAAGTGGCTCCGGGGACTAACCCATAGGGTCTCTCATTTGTGCATTGAACTTATAATGAAGGAAGTGGATTTGATGGACAAAATGGATGCTAACTCCCAAGAAGAGTGTGTTTGTAAAATGAGGGAAAGCATGGGACTTCCGTGTCGGCATGAACTACTTCGGTACAAGGATTGTCTTATACCTTTTGAGGATATTGATCCTCATTGGAAACAATTGAGTAGTGATCCTATGCCCGACGAGGACGATGATGTAGAGATTTGGGACACACCTTATGGCAAAAGGTTGGCCGAAATGTATCGTGGGATGTTGCGACCTCAAAAACAAATCTTATGGGACAACATGATGCCAATCCTGTATCCTCACACCCAACAAGGTATATTAGAACCGGAAAAGGGGCCACAAAAAGGTAGGCCACCCACGAAAGAAAACCGAAAGAGCGAGAGAGCAAGAGCGTATGCTCTTACCAAAAAACCCACACCTACCACAAGGGATCCATGCGGGGTCGAATACCATGATGTAAAGTACGAAGAAGAGAAGAAGGCAATAGAGAAGTTAGACAAGATGGATGAAGTGAAGCTATCAAAGAAACGTGGTCGACCGAGCAAGGTTAAAGGTGAAACAAGTAACAAAGAAGTTAAGAATAGTGGTCCTCTATTTCCTCAACCATTGGAAGGAGATGTAAAGCTTAAGGGTAAGATGTTTCCATCTCAACAAATGGAAACAACAAAGACCACTCCGGTGCCCAAGCAAAAGGAGAAGAAAACCATATATGCGGAAGGGAAAATGAAGGGTCCTAAAAGAGATAGTTTGGGGAAGTATTTGAGACCTTCTAATATGATTTACAAAAACTACTTGGAGAATCTACCCGAAGCCATTCATGAGTTTATTATATCCATGGATGATGTCGAAGGGGATGGAAATTGTGGTTTCCATGTCACCGGGGAACAACTAGGACCTTTTAAAGATGGTAACCAACCGGTTTCCCAAGGGGATGAAGTAAATTATATTCGTCAAAGATTGTTACAAACTCTACGCCGAAACAAGGACTTCTACAAGTCAATGATGCGAGGTGGCGGAGACCATGGGGTCGCATAAGAGTTCATTAGTTTTGAACGGCGTTTACATGGGGATGTCGTCATCACAAGTGACCATTGGATGCAAATGCCGATATGTGGGTTTTTAATCGCGGAGACCTTCAATTGCGTTGTTCATTCTTTTGCGAGGGCTGGAAGTAGTTACACCTACGTGCCGCCATCAAAACCTTTCCATGAGAGTGTGAAGGATAGAAGACTTGTTATTGCATTTGTTCAAGGCTGCCATTATATCGGTCTTAAGCTTAGACCCGGTTGCCCAATACCTCCATTGTGTCCGTTAGCCTTTTGGCCTGTTTTTGAAGAAAATTACTCTATGGATTGGTGTGCAAATTACGCCACGAGAGATGGAGCTTTGGAGAAGTTTGCATCCACCTCTTCCACCCGGACTAGTGTGTCTAATGGATGATGAGGATGAAGAAGATGTTTTTGAGGATGATGAAGAAGATGGAGAAGAAGACGTTGTAAGGTTAGGATCACCCTAGTACTCAATCCATTGGATATATATTATCGTTTTACATTTTGTTTTCGCCCTATGCCTAGGTTGATATGAGATTATAAATGCTACATAATGTATCCTAAAGCGCGTCTCATGAATTGAATATATTTTGTGGTTTTTGAACTTGTTTGTTGGTGCAAAGATTTGAAGAAAAAGAACTTTCATTATACGGTTCGGCTAATAAGTAAAAGTATATTTTAGCCGATCCTGATAAAAATTTCATATATTATACGGTTCGGCTTACATTTGACGATTTTTATGTGCCGAACTATAATGCTGCTAAGTATCCCAACACACAGTGTAAGGTTCGGCTTATTCGAAATATTCAATAATAAGCCGATCCTGATAAAAATTTCATATATTATACGGTTCGGCTTACATTTGACGATTTCTATGTGCCTAACTATAATGCTGCTAAGTATCCCAACACACAGTGTAAGGTTCGGCTTACATGTGACGATTTCTATGTGCCGAACTATAATGCTGCTAAGTATCCCAACACACAGTGTAAGGTTCGGCTTATGCAAAATATTCAATTTGAGCCGATCCTTGCATATAAAAGAAAAGTATTTCCCAAGTGTCAAGGATCGGCTAACTAAAGACAATTCTTAATAAAAAATCACTAACCATTACAAAGTACCAATTACAAGGATTTAATAACCAAAACGAGTTATAACAAACTTCCTAAGGATGTTGTAGTGATCTTGGTATTTGAAATTTTTCCCTTTCCATCTTCGCCATTCCTCTAGAGCTCGAACAACAATCTCATCATTTGTTTCACCTTTAAGCCGATATCGATTGACAATCCGAATCATAGCTATGAAGTCCCTAACTTTATTTTTAATTGTTTCAATTCGACAAAACAGTGATGCCCTATCCCGGTTGTTTGGATTACCTGTTTCATTGGTGAAAGCTTCATGAATTCTGACCAAGTAGTACATACTCATTAGACCCTTTACCCGTCGCTCGGCACCCTTCTCCGGATAGTAAGTTACGTAATGTTTGCAAAGAGATAAATCTTCTTCAAGAGTATACTTAGGACTAGACGCTGCCATTTTGTGCTTTGATAATGAGATATCATATGTCGCTATATATATGCTTGACGGATTGTGCTATGTAACGGCTATATTTTCAATTTGAAAAACCATCTCCAACGGCTACTTTTCAAATTTAACTATATGGGTTCGGCATAAATATATTTCCATTTAAAAGCCGAACCTGAGCATTTTTCGAACCTGTTGTTTTAATGGTTCGGCTTATTCGTGTCTGGTATAATGAGCCGAACCAAATGCATACTCCAAAATTTGTTTAAGGCAACTGGTTCGGCAGGTACGAATATTGTAATTTGGGCCGAACCATGTTTCTTTAAGTTGTTTCAGAGACCTCCTAACATTCGAACCAAACATATTAAAACATGTTTTTTAAGGTAATAAACCAAACAAGTGTATTTAACAAAACATAACAAAATATAACAAACTAAGTGTACTTCACGACACATCCAAACTTATAGTTCACTGACCACGACCTCTTTTCCCTGTAGGACATACATTCTCGTCCTCTTCACCAGTTGGCCCGCCCCTAGCAACTTGACTTGAGCCTTCACCTTCTTGTCGTGGCCTCTTGCTCGTCGGCCTTTTTCCTGGTTTATTGGGTCCTTTCCCTTTGTTTATGACTGCATCCCACTGGTTGTACCAATCCTCTTGCTCCTCCACCGTCATCTTAGTTTTGCAAGAAATTCTTTTCTTCAAATTTCTCAACAACTCCTTTCCCGCCGCAACCTGGTTCCATTTAAAGGTCACTTAAACAAGAACTTTAATATTTAAGAAGTAACACTTAAACAAGTAAAAATGGAAGACGTCGCTTACCATTGTTTTATATGCCTTTTGAATGTCAACGGCCTTGGACTTCTTTTTGGCAACCTTTGCCTTCTCCCTGTCAGCTACAACTTGACTTGCTCTATTGATAATAAGCGGATGTGAAATTTCATTATACCAATCCATATAGCCTGGCTTAACTTGTGGAGGACCGTCACCCAAAATATGCAAGTGGTTCATATTTAACTTGTTGGCATCCAACCTTCTCCAGTACTCTAAGGTTGGTTCTGGATCATATTTGGGGCACCACGAAGAGGTGGTGCTTTTAGTCCCAGTGGTACCCAATGGCAACAACCTGAACTTATCGTATACTACTGGGAGCGTTTGGACAGATCCTAACTGACGTAGAACGCGACGAGGATCATATATTACAGAACCACCCGGATAAAATATAGGTCCGTAGTACATACCTATCGGCACAAAATTATCTTGAACAACATAATCTTCTTGAACATCTCTCAAATATGGGTCAAATACGACGTCACTCCCATCCAAAGAGTCTAATTTCTCTCTAAGATTAATAAACACATCATTCTTATTTCTTTCTTTCTTGCCTTCCATATCATATCGATTCGCTGTTGGCGTTGTTTTATCCCAATTTGCATGTACCTTGGCCAATTTCAAATTCGGGTAATGGTCATATACCCACACCTGCAAGTTCGGCAGATAATGAAAATTAACTAACTTGCCGAACCTTTACTGCAGAAAGATCGGCTAACACATATGCATGGTTGTGAGCCGAACTTTGCACTGAACAACCAATAAAATCAAATTTAATGAATATTATTACCTGAAGCATAGTGAAATTGCCTCCAATGTTTGTACTTGCCAACCTAGATGCTTGTGCGAGTTGATTGAGTAGGTAGGCAAGTGACGCTGTCCCCCAAGCATAACTATTAACCGAGTGGACATCCTTGAAAAATTGGAGATATTGAGCACTCACCTTGTTCCCAGAAGTGTCTGGAAAGATATCTCTTCCAAGAGTGTACAACATATATGTTGTTGCAGTTTGTTTCACTAACTCCTCAGTCATCACCAACTTTCCATCTTTAACCCTCTCCGCTGTTTTCTCAAAATAGGTTTTCAACCTCAACAACTTGAACTTCTTGTTTTTCTTGTAGGCTGCACCTTTATCATCATGGGTAGAAGTGACATCTTTCACAGAACAACAAAACTCTAGTTCGGTTATCGATTTTGGCCAACCTAGAGTTTCATTCGCCAACTTATACAACTCATCCCAACTCATATTGTAAAACGCTGCATCCACGCTTTCGCCGGTGACACTAAGGCCCGTAATCTTATTCGCGTCGTCAGGAGTGATTGTCATCTCGCCAAAAGGGAGATGAAATGTGTAAGTCTCAGGAGCAAATCTCTCGGCAAAGGCGGAGGTTGTCACTCTATCACATTCCTGATGACCATATTTAATGGCAGGCCATAAACCAGATGCTTGCACTATAGCAATCACCTCAGGCACCTCTTTAAACAAATCCCAATGTGCAGCCCTTTGATGCCTCAAAACTCTGACCGCACGACAATGGTCAGGAGTCTCATATATCCTCTTAGCCCAAGACTCTCTGTAACCAATCAATACCTTGCCACCGTCGGCTGGAAGACCGTGTGGTAAACCATCATCTCTTGGATCTATTACATCATCATCATTAGGAATGTGAAACCCAACAACACGAGGTTTAGCATCTTGCTTCTCTGGTTGTTGTTGTTCTTCCACTTCAGGTTGCTCTTCCCGATTTTTCATTTTACCCATTTGGTTCCTATAAATAGCACAAATACATAAATAAGTATAATCCTTTAGAATACACGGCATATCCTTAAAAAAATATGTTACTGAACTAAGTTCGGCGTATACGTGCGCCAGACGAACAGCCGAACCAATAAAACTCAAAGATCGGCGCTTTAATAAAGTAGCCGAACTGTTCTTCAGTTAAAGGTTCGGCATCTAAAGATTATACTGTATGAGCCGAACCGTTCTACGTGTTTCAAAATAACCTAAGTTTTTCCAATTAAACCTAGTCTAACAAGTACAATAAAATTCATTAATCAACAAATTAAATGGTAGGGTTTGTATAACATACCTTCTAATCCTCATTTCGGGTTTCTTCTTCACTTGATTGAACTTCTTTTTCAATTTCGGTGTCAACTCCTTCTAATGGTTGTTGGTCTTCAATTGACGGATTAGAAGAAGATTTGGAGCGCCTACCAATTGCTTTTTGTTTTCCACGAGCCATTTTATAGTTGTGTTTAATCGACGATCAAATTTTTATGAATCGACGATCAATTTCGCGATGAAATATGATTTTAACCGTTTTTATCCGACTTGGTTTGAATAGGAGAAGAGGAGAAGAACCGAAAAGGTTCTTTTGATGTTCCTTATGCTTTGACCCAAAAGAGAATATTTTGCTTTTATATCAACGTAAGGGTAGTATAGTAATTTAAAAGTATATAAAAATACTTTGCAAATAGTTCAGCTCTAAACTAAGATGGCACATGGTGCCGAACTTACAAATAAGAGAACGGTCAAATGTCACAAGTGTAAGGTTCGGCTTTTACGCGTTAAACACTTATAAGCCGAACTGTTTACTTAGAAAATAGAGAAATGTCAGACTATGGTTCGGCTAATACGTATTACATATTTATAAGCCGAACATGATACTGTAACTTACGTATCGCAGTGCACTCAAAGCTTAGCATTTCACTTAAATATAAAAGCATAACATTGTAGTTAAACATCAAAACATTGTACCGAAAACCAAACACATAACATTGTTTTCTTCAAGTAAATAAAATTGTGCTAAAATCAAACATTACTTAAAAACCAAACCATAAAAACCTAGTGTACTTCAATTTGAACATAATCATCTATTGAGCACGACAGCGTCTTCCACCACCACGACCTTTTTTAGCACCACTTCCACTCGCACCTTCACCTTTGTTGATTACTCCATCCCAACGGTTGTACATATATTCTTGCTCTTCCACCGCCATATCCACATTGCAATCAATTTTCTTCTTCATAGCCTTCAACACGTCGTTACCCCCAGCCATCTGATAAAATTTAGTTAAAACATATAAGCAACAATAGTCAAAAATATTGAAAACAAGTTTAAAAGTATGCACTCAATATACCATAGTTCGGTAAGACTTCGAAAAATCTTCAACCATGCCCTTTGTGTTCTTCATCGTCTTCGGCTCGACTTCCTTTTGTGTTCGTTCTCCCATCTTACCATCTACCAAAGCTTGACTTTCCCTATTAATGATTAAAGGATGTGAAATTTGGTTATACCAATCTATATAAGCCGGGTCACATTCAGAAGGATCGTCACGCAACTCTTCTAAGTCAACCCAACTTAATTTGTTATCTTCCAATTTATCCCAACAATCAATGGTAGGATCGGGATCATATTCGGCATTCCATGAACTTTCCGTACTCTTTGTTCCCTTAGAACCCTTGGGCAACAACTTGAACTTTGATTCCTCTAGCACCGGAATCGTTTGGATAAATCCATATTGACGGAGTACTCGACGGGGATCAAACACTGTAAAGCCTTCGGGATAAAACAATGGCCCATAGTACATCCCCAATGGCATATCTTCATCCTCAACAACTTCATCATCTTCTTCATCCTTTTTGTATGGTTGAAATACAACTTGTTCAACAGTCAAAGAGTCTAACTTTTCTCTCAAAGCTATCAACATTTCCTCTTTATTCCTCTTCTTATTTACCTTGAAACTCCATTTGGCCGAGGTAGGGAATGTGTCTACCCATTTGTCATCTTCCTTGGCTAAATTCAAATCCGGAAAATGGTCATATATCCATACCTACACCAACAATATAAAAAAAAAAAAAAAAAACTTAAGTATTAGGATCAGTAGAATTGGATTGGATCATGGAGGTTGTGAACTTTGGGAAACAGAATCAGGTTCGGCTTATACTGAAAAACAGACTGCTGCCGAACCTAATAAGTTCGGCTTAGTAAATCAAAAATAACAGAAGCCGAACCTTTGGAAAGGTAGGTTCGGCATACACAAAACCAAAATTGAAAGCCGAATTTTTTTCTTGAAAATGGAACTACAATGTGTAAACATACCTGAAGCATTGTGAAATAACCTCCAATGTTTCTACTTGTTAACCTAGACGCAGTTCCAAGTTGCTCAAATAGGAAAGAAAGGGCGCGGTTCCCCAAGAGTACTTGTGGCGACTTTTCAAATCCCTTAACAATTGGAGGTATTGAGCGTTAACCTTGTTCCCACTTTGTTATCGGGAAATATAACACTTCCTAAAGTATACAACAAATACGCGGTAGCAGTGCGATTAGCTGTGACCTCGTCCATAACCAACTCCCCCTTTGAAATTTTCTCCTTTGTGTCTCCAAAGCACTTTTTCAAAGCAGTGAACTTGATTTTCTTCAACTTCTTAGTGCTAGAATCCACAAAATTCACCTTTTTAGCAGCGCAGGCAAACTCCAATTCTGTTTTGTCTTTTTGCCAACCAAGAGTTTCCTCAGCAAGTACATGCAACTCATCCCAAGTCATTTCATAAACCGCTGAGTACACATTTTTCCCATGTGTTCTAAGACCACTAATCTTCTGTGCATTATCTGGAGTAATTGACATCTCGCCAAAGGGGAGATGAAATGTGTAAGTCTCCGGACAAAATCTCTCACAAAAGGCTGAGTTTGTAACTTGATCAAATTCCTCTTGTGCATAGAAAATAGCAGGCCATAAACCAGAGCCTTGTACTAAAGCCACCACCTCAGGAGCCTCTTTGAAAATATCCCAATGTGCGGCGGTTTGGTGTCTAAGTACGCGGACTGCATCCCTGTGATCCGGAGTCTCGTAAATTCTCTTCGCCCATGACTCCTTGTAGCCAATCAACACTCTTCCACCATCTTCGGGGAGACCATGGGGCAAACCATCCCTGCGAGGAGGTATCACATTATCCGGATGTGGAATGTGCTTACCTGTCTCCCTTGATGTAACAACTTTCTCTTGTTCTTGTTCTAGTTCTTCTTCTTCTTGACCTTCCTCACCAACATCTTCATCATTGTGATCCTCTTGTTCTACAGGCAAAGAGCAAGTCGTGTCAATTCCCCTTTTGCCTGCATGTAAGTTCTTTGTGCCACCACCTCGAGGTTTGGGAGTTTTTGAGTTAGAAGGAGTCACTTCCATTGTTCTCCTTTTAAGTTTCTCTTTGAATTTTCCAGGATGGGTGCTAAAACAAATGACAAACCTTAATTAGTTTTCCAAATTAAATAAATATGATTCTACTACACAATTTGATAACTCACTGACAACTGGACAAGTTTAGAGGAAGCTATTGGCCATACACAGTGTAAAGTTCGGCACATTCGATATTTATCAATATGAGCCGAACAAGGTGCCCAACAGTTTTAGCCATGGTCAGAGAAAGGTTCGGCACATTCGATATTAATCACAATGAGCCGAACAATGTACCCAACAAGTAATAGATCGGTTATTAAACAATGGTATTTAAGTTCTACTTGGTTATCATACAAAATTTTTGTGCCGAACTCATTGGTTCGGCTCATACGATATTCAAAATATCACAAATTTTAAGCCGAACTGTTCTTCGTCTGTATAAAAAAAATAAGTTCGGCTGCGTAATTTCAGCCGAACACTACCCTGAAAATAACAACAACCTAGACGAATCTCCGATTACATGTCATAAATCAACGAAATACGAAAAAATAAACAATGGGTTTGTGGGAAATACCTTTCTATGTGCAATTTTAAAGAATCGGCTCTCTATTTCTCCCTCTCCAACACCAATCGATCCACTAACCACTTCATCTCCATCTTTTCCAAAAACCCTAGATTGAAATGCTTGATTCAACACCGGGATTCGAGACCGTATTTCTAGGGCATCGCTTAACACGAGGTGCCATGTATGTGTTTAATCGACAAATCAAACCAACAAAGTTTTAGAAATTTTCCGAAATTTGGGAGAAGAAGATAAGAAGAAGAGGGAGAGAGAAGGGTTTTTGGTTTTTAAAACTTTTAAAAAAATTGGTATATTAGTGGGTAATGGTTAATTAGTGGGAGGGTAGTTAATTAGTGGGAGGGTAGTTAATTAGTGGGAGGGATTAAGTGAAAGGGTAGTAATGTAATTTAAACTAGGCAGGGGTATTATAGTAACTTAAGCATCATTATGGCAGCCCTTATAATTTTGCATTGGGTGCCATAATATCTCGTATGCCCCCAAATTTTATTGTATGCCCCAAATTAGGGTTCCTTATTATCTTTCTAGTTCCGCCTCCCCGCCTATGGCGACGGAAGTCTTTATCCACTGAAATTCACTTATTGGACCAAGAAAAAATCTTCCCAGACACGAAAAAAGAACGTGCTTCTAAAATCTAAATAACCAATTAACACTTCTTAAAAAAAATAAAAAATTAATTAAAACCTTTTACGTGCCATTACTTACATTGTTAAAGTTTAAGCACTAAGCAGCCTTGAAAAAGAAAGAAAAAGCAAATCCATATATGGATTACAGAATTAAAAGAAGCCATTATAAACGAAGAAAGAAACCAACCAAACCAACTAGACACCTAGTGGCCAGAGCTAGGGAGATTGGAAATGGAATCATGACTGTTGCAACTTGCAGCAGCTGCGTTGGAGGGTATTTATTACTAGTACGACCGTTGCCACGGTGGGAGGGCCGACTGAAGAAGAATATGAAGATGAAGTTTGTCCACGACTACTTTCGTCCCGTTTCAGAAAAGGTAATACTTCCACCTCATTTCAGAAAAAGTGACATTTTCGCCCCGTTTCAGAAAAAGTGATACTTTCGCCCCGTTTCGGAAAAACTGATACTTTCACCCCGTTTCGGAAAAAGTGATACTTTCTCCCCGTTTCGGAAAAAGCGATACTTTCGCCCCATTTCAGAAAAAGTGATACTTTTTCTGAAATGGGGCGAAAGTATCATTTTTTCCGAAACGGAAAAAAGTATCACTTTTCTCGAAACAGAACGAAAGTATCACTTTTCCCGAAACGGGGCGAAAGTATCACTTTTCTCAAAACGGGATGTGATAGTATCATTTTTCCTGAAACGGGATGTGAAAGTATTATTTTTTCTAAAACGGAAAATTAGTCGATCCATAAACCAAAATTTGGTTGCATGATGTGTTATGCATCCTTTGTGGTGGTTTGCATAATGGTTATGCATTCAATTTTCGAGAATTGTGCCTAAAATGATAATATCATTTTTCTTGAAACGGATGGAGTACATCGTTTTATTAGTTGCAATGGAAAATTAGTTGATGCATAAACCAATATTTTGCTACATAAAGTACTAGATCTTAACCCGTGCCGTAACGGCACGGGATGTTTTGTCTCTAATACGATATTGTTCACATTTTTCTTGCTTCATTTTATTCGTGAGTAATTATTTTGATATTCAAATAGGTTTTGGGAAACAAAATGGGTTACACGATCTTTTTATTTTTTTACTTAAGCATGTTATTCCAATTTATTATCTCGGACGGAGTAATAATGTTGTGCCAACATGAAAATAAAATAAAAAATACGATAAATAAAATTTTTCCCTATTTATTGTTCCATCATACCATAATTTCAAACTTCAAAAAGAATATTTCATCTAACAGTACATATACCTAAACTGCCAATCCAACTCCATGATGTTTATGAATACTTTTGTTTCGAAATTATTGATAACTAAGGCTCTAAGGAGTGAAGCAAAAACCCATAATATTTTCCCTACTATAGATAAACACTATTTATTTATTTTTTGCAAAATGTGAGAGTTATAAAAATGAAGAACCCTTGGCTATTGGAAGGCTGAGATATACACATGTGAGTTGAAAAAATAAACTTATAATAGTAAATCAAAACATGTGTAAGATTCTTTCTCAATCATATTGATAACATAATATTGAAGAAATTCGTGGATAAAAGATTTCACACCAACTATGCTAAGTAGTGCATGAATGACGTTCTCACATCTAGTGTTACTCAAGTAATTTGGAGTTTTAAAGAGCATAGTCATATTGATATTTGTATCTACATAAATTCAACTAACCTTCCGAAGAAAAATTATTAGTTTCAAGGTAGAGCCGACACCTCGCCTTCAATGTATACAACACACATTGGGTTTAATCGGCCTTGAGATTAAACAAATACCCCAATATTAGTCAAATAATGTCTACAAATACGGGATCGAAACAATGTGATAACGGGAAAAATGAGAGACTAACATCGGTTCTACAAAGAAAATACCCTATATGTATCAAAGTTTGTTAACCAAACATGTATTCAAATTAAAAAGTCATCAAGTTAACACAAAAATATAAAAGAACCCAAGTTAAATCAATACTTGCATAAACAAAACTTATAAGAGAATTTTATAATTATTAAATACCTTTAAAATCACTATTAGAGATTTAATTGCATGCCCATAACGGTAGGAGGAAATCACCAGATTAATTTGTAGAAATTTCACTTGGATATGTAGCAATTCGAGAGAAGTTTACACTGGTGGTGATGCGTTCCATCTAAGTGTTGTTCGATTGATTATTTTTTTAGAAGGTTTCGGTTTTCATTGGACAAACCGAGAGGGAGCGTTTCATTATATTCATTATCATTCAGAAATCCAAGACCAACTCGCCCTATGCTTACGGGATCTCAATACAACCTTAGATTTATCTATTGAACGGAGAAACCTTGATACTAAATATGTAGTTTTTAGTGTTATTTATTATATAACGTGACATCCAAATGTTTTTTTCTTCTTCTTAATTTTCATGTATTTTAACCGAGTTTTATATTAGCATTAAGACGATCAACCACATTTCTAATTTATAGTGTTATCCTTTTGTAGCAAAGACATAATTAACATAGTCAATTACTACTCATCAAAATCGGCCAGTACCACAAACCACCAGATATCACTTCTTTCTCCACCACCACCATTTTCCATCCCTCGTAGAATATTGGGCGCACTTATAATTTTTGATCCCACACGTCATGTATAAAGTTTAGATTTAACAAACTTAGGTCGTCAATTAATTTATTCAACTATATGTTTTTTGTTAATACTGAAAATCATGCGTACGAACGGTTACCAAAGATAGCAGTGGTACCAAAAACAACCATTTTGTCTTATATGATTTGGTATCATCCCAAAATATTTTTTATCCGCCTTTTTTGATCGTGTCAAAAACAACCAACTATACATTTCACAATACAATGTTACCCGTCATGTAAAAAAAATATTATTTTTGATTCAAAAAGAAAAAACCAATACCACCGCCATTAAAACCATCCAAATATACTATTTCTTCCACCAAAACTAATGTTACCGCCTCCACCACTTTGTAACACATTCCACCGCTTCCACCACTTACTTCTTCCTCTACTACCACCACCACCACTAATATCTATTGAGATAATTTTTGTCAAAATTATTACTTATTGATGGAGATATGTATTAATATTAATTAAGGGATATTTATGATGTAAAATTAATAAATCATTTATCATGAGAAATTAATGTTTCCTAAATTAATAAAACACTTAGACTAATTAATATTTAAGTTGAACAAACCATAACCATAGATTTATCTTCTCTCTAGACAAATCACTTATACTAATTAATAAAATACTTATACTAATTAATATTTAAGTTGAACAAACAACCACTGTTGATTTATCTTTTTTATCAATTCCAACCAAGGTGGAACAATGGTTAGAGGCCACTCTTATGACACAATAGGTCATGAGTTCGAACCTCCCCGTTATAATTTTTAAAATTCAATATCTTGACTTGAGTATTCATTTTTAATTCATAATATTGGAATGAACACCACGTGTGCGACTTGTAGGGTGTGGCACGGAGGATCACGACCTTTGATTTATCTTTGCCAAGGATAAATCCCGACCACCACTCATATAGGCAAAGTTAGCCTTGGCGCACGTGCGGGTTATGGGTGTGGTCTGCACAACCACGACCGTAGATTTATCTTTGCCCAGAATAAATCCTGGCCACCACTCAGAAACAAACTGTGCTTTATATTGTAGATTATGTATCCTTTGTGATGGTTTGCATAATGGATATACATTTAATTTTCTAAAATTGTGCCTAAAATGATATATATCTCCGAATTTTTCGTAAAAATTCCAAATTTGATATTGTTGTTTGTACTTGTTGCGTAGAGTTTTTTATAACCTTTCTAACGAGATAAAATTTGTAAAATTCCAAGGCACGGATTTTTAGATATGTTATATTAAAGTTTGATTTCCAATTATACCCCTGAAAAGATAGGATACACAAGGAGTTAAAGTAATTGGACTAAAAGGGAGGGACATTTTTGGTTTTTCGGCCCTAACCATTTCCAATCTTTTTGTGGTAATTGATCACTTAGATTTTACAAAAAAGTGGCCATATAAAGGGCCTCCCTCGCTTCGTTCGGTCGGCCCAATAATTACATGGGTTATTTACTTATTTTGATTTGCTAGAGACAAGACTTAATTATCTTTCTTAAACAAGAATACCTTTATCGTTTTGTTTCTTTTAATTAGCTCGTTTTTCATATGATCCGACTTATGAAACGGGGGGGAAGGGACTTAAAAGTTAAAACCTCCATTGACTGGTAAACAGTCAAATTAAACAGTAAACTCTGAAATGAACGCATGGAATATTCAAAAGAAGAAGATGAAGAAAAGAAGAATACATACTATCAGAAACTCAAAATATTCGACTAGGTCATCATGTAAGGAACAAGTCTTGCTCCTCTACTTTAAGCATCGCTAGAAATAATCTCACGTGGTATAGGAAATTTGTGCTTCTACCGCTAATCAGTCTTAAACAACATTTTTCTTTGCGACCCAGTAATTAAGCTTTCACAAAATTGGTTAAAAAGACCAAAATTAAAATTTCCTGGGTGAAAAGGACAGTTAGATTTTGATACTGTTTAAATGGACAAAAATTTAAAAATAGGCAGGATGTAACTAGTTTCATCCTGCCCATTTTCAAATACTTTTTCTTATTTTTAATTTACACAGGATGCATCCATTTTCATCCTATTTTTTAAGTTTAAGGCAGGATGAATCCAGTTTCATCCTTGCTATTTTTTTTGTGTCCATTTCACCCATAAAATTTTTTACCCGTCCATTTGAACCGTGTTTTAAATTTTTTTGGACAAATGACCCATTTTCCGTTAAACTTTCTGATCTTTAACAAGCTCATGATGTAACCCGTCTACAGAAACCATTTAAGTTGGCCTGTACTCTAGCATATATCCATTTTAAGTAGTATGATCTACGACGAAGTTAAGTAGTATGATTTCTCTAAGGCCAAGACAGGTTCAAGTTTGTACAATTATGACGGTTGACAAATGTATCGATTTTATTTTTGAGATTTCAAATACAAAGCTTATGCATAAAACAGGATTTTAATCAATTCTTCCAGCTATCCATTGTGAAATTATTATAAGATAAGACGGCTACACGACTTTCGTGTCACTTAAAATTAAATGCCAAGTGCCCAGAAGAATACACGAGGTTCCTCTGTCGGATGTTACTATCACTTGTTTGTAATACTCCCTCCGTTCTTTTTGAATAAGCTGGTTTTGTTTTTAGAGAAAATTAAGAAAATTAAGAGAACTAATCATTGAAAGTCGTCCTCATGACACTTGTCAATAAAAGAAGTGAAGTGAAATGGTCCCATGACACTTGTCAGCAAAAGAAGTAAAGTGAAATGGTCCCCATGACACTTGTCATAAGTTAAAGAGAAAAGTGGCCCCAGAAAACTAAGAATAACATTTGACTTTCCCAATTAGGAAACCAGCCTATTTTTTTGAAACATTTATTTATAGAAACCAGCCTATTATTTAAGAACGGAGGGAATAGTAAGTACTGCTATAAAATTTTTCTTATCGGGCAAATGCCACTCATTATCTATGCAAAATTAAATTATTTTTCACAAAAACAAATATTATGTAAAATGATAAACATGAACTTAAACGAAAGTCTTAGCAAAATTGGTTGGGGTTGTATATTTGGCTCTCATACACAGTCTTAGCTCCACCTCTTTCATAGGGCCATCTATCACATGATGTTTTGTGTCTCCGTCACCCTCTATATTCCCTAGTCTAGCTAGTCTAAAGTAATTTCCAGGAATTTACATATATTCTTCACTTGCATAGTTTGTATACTGTACTTCAATTTTGAATGTTCTTTACTTGCAATGAACTTGACCAAAAGCTATCTTCATAACCACACGCCAATTTAGGTCTTTCTTCTTTTGTAGTGAACGGACCTAATTTCTTAGATTGACCGGTCTTCATTTTTGTTCCTCTTTGAATAAAACCATAAACGAAACCTTTAATCAAACAAGTCCTTCTTTTGTGTTTTTCGGACTATTTCGATCAACAACCCTTTAATGAGTCAACACGCACAACACTATACATACATGGTAATGGTATTACAAATATTATCTCTCTCTATATATATAACTCCGATCTGTTATATAGTCGACACTCCATCTATAGGCATACAAACATTGCTTATTTGATCTCTTCACTTATATTTCATATACAACACTGTTTACCGTACTAGGTTAGTTTTAAATTTTGTGATTGTACGCTTTCGTAATATCTACACTTATTATTTGTTTTAAGGCGTTTGGCCAGTCGTTATATCAGTTGTCATGGTGTCTCTCAAACAAAGCAGCAAAAACTATGTAGTTTTGAAGCCACGCAAAGGTGGAATTACAGATCTTTTTTGGTTATTACTTACAAGTGATATTGAAAAGAGTAAGTTTGTGGATTGCCCCGAAGGAAACGAGGAAGCAGATTTTAAACGTCGATGGCTAATCTTTTTATCGATTGTTGTTCAAAAAATTCTTAATCATGTTAAGAAACCTTTAGCTTGGTATGGAGCGGCCCTTGAGATGTGGTTGAATCTGTTGTCCGAGAATAGGAATTCCCTTGGTCTTTTGTTTAATCTCTTTAAAGGTTAGTAGTAATCACTATGGTGTATGTACACTTCATAGTTCATGTATAAAACAACCATTAATGTATCTGTCTCTGATTTGCAGGGAAGATAGTTATTCCAGACAGAAATTCTGCAAGATTCAAATCGAATACCGCATTTTTGGATAATCGAGTTCAACTTGACAAGAATTTAGTATACGGAGATAATAGATATTGTGCAGCTTTTTCGATAATGGCTGCTAAATTAGCATACGAAAATGCAGCTTTTGTGGAGGCAACAGTCAAAGATCACTGGAAGGTAATTTAGTACGCTACTATCATTAACTATACTATTTAATTAGTTTAACAATCATTATATTATCTAAGTTCTTGGCTTCTTGCAGATGGAGTTCTTGGGGTTCTACAATTACTGGAATGGTCAGTAACTTTACAGCTTACCAAAATATTGAGCTTGTTTCTTTTATCAAACTTTGATTATTGATAATTTACATGAAAAACACGCAGAGTATCAAAAAATGGCCACCACGCAAGCCTTCATGCTCCGTGACAGAAGATCAAATGATGTGGATCTAACTGTTGTATCATTCAGAGGCACAGAAATGTTTGATGCAGATGCATGGAGCACCGATTTCGATATATCTTGGTACGAACTCCCTAATGTAGGTAAAGTTCACGGTGGTTTTATGAAAGCATTGGGGTTACAAAAGAAACAAGGATGGCCAAAGGAAACTGTTCAGACCTCATCTCGCCCTCAAGTTGCTTATTATAGTATTAGAGAGAAGCTTAGGAAAATTATTCAAGAGAATGAGAAAGCGAAATTCATTGTGACCGGACACAGTTTAGGAGGGGCGTTAGCTGCTATTTTCCCCGTGATTCTAGCTTATCATGGAGAAACAGAACTGCTACATAGGTTGGAGGGGGTATACACATTTGGGCAGCCTAGGGTCGGTGATCAGAAACTTGCAGAGTTCATGGAAAAACAGATGAGTCTACATAACGTGAAGTTTTCAAGATATGTCTATGGCAATGACATGGTTCCTAGGTTGCCTTACGATGATGAAACGTTCATGTTTAAGCACTTCGGAACATGCATTTACTATGACAGATTCTACAAAGGAAAGGTAAATATATATGTACATAATAATTGTTTTGCACAACTATTTTAAAATCTGGCAGAAGTTGTGATGCCTCAATCTCAGGTCATGGGTGTTGACACCCAATGACTTTATAACACTATCTAAGATTGGCCGAACGGCCTAAAACTTAAAACATTTTCCTTTCTCGTGGAGATTTTTTTTATTTTCTCTCTGGTCTTTTGAACTACAGATCGTTAAAGAAGAACCAAATAAAAATTACTTCTCTCTGAAGTGGTTTATACCAAAGATAATGAATTCGGCTATGGAAATTGTCAGAAGCTTCACCATTCATCAGACGTATGGACCGGAATATGACGAAGGTTGGTTCTTACTGTTGTTTAGAACAATTGGGCTTGCACTTCCAGGAGTATCAGCACATTTGCCTCAAGATTATGTTAATTCTACTCGAGTTGGATCTTTAGAAACATTACCGACGGACGCCAGTAAATCTAGGGGTGTACAGAATGCCCGGAAGCCTGCGGCCTGCCATGTACCGCCCGGGTCTGAAGGAGCCCATGGGCGCCCGACAGCCTGTCATGGGCTAGCCCGGCCTGCCCGATAATTATAAGTGGGCGGACCCGGGTTTTTGTTCAAATATTGGAGTCCGACTGTTAGCTTTGCCCGTGCTTTGTTTAGTTACCCGCCTGCCTGATTGCCAATAGCCTCGAATAAAGTTTTCTACTAGTGTGATGGATTTCTCAAGAACTTAAATTTCATATGTGGACAATTTATTGGGGTTAGAGAAAATTCTGAATTACATTTCACATTAATGAATATGAATTGCTTGAACTATCATTTGAACGAGTTACAGATATATCATCATTCATCAAGCCAAAAAAAAACAAACATATATACTTTAAAATTTTGAATTATCTCTTGGGCCCGAGGCCTGCCCGGCCCGACCTGGCCTGGCCTGTATTGTTTCATGTGTATGGACGGGCCACGGGCATTAAATTTTGTTATTACCGGCCGGCTGGCTTTGTTAAACTTAATGGGTAGTAAGGACTACAAGCCCGTCCGGCCCTACTGTGGTATAATCGGGCTTGGGCTGGCCTGCCCGGCCCGATGTACACCCCTAAGTAAATCTCGACCGCCACAACTGATGAACATTAACTAATAGTACTTAACTACTTATACTGAATAATTATCTCTCAAATTGGAGTTTTAATCACTATTAGTTTTGTTCATAGAATGCTTTGCCCTCAAGGGTGTAATCAAGATTTCTAGTGTATTTGAAATTTATAACAGTGGATTTTATTTTTGCCTGAAACAAACAGAGCAGTGGTTACTGTTGCGTAAATCTTTAATACGAAACTATGCTCACTGCATAAGACTCGGACGGTTGATCCAAGTGTGTTTGTATTCAAATTCAGAAACTAGTTTCAATTGGAGAGTTTTCTTTTTTTGATCGGCAAAGAAAAGATGTATTGATCAAAAAATAGAGGGTATAAAAGATTTATACCACCCTAAGCCGAGTACAAGAAGATTAAAGAGAAACAAAAGCAAAGCCCACAGACAGGCTAAGCCTTAAGAAGAGAAAAATGAAACAAAGCAACCTACAGACCAACCAGATGACAAAGCTAAGCACTAATGAGAATCAAAGAAAGATTTGTGCCATTTCTCCATGACATCAGTGGAGGATAATTGCTCAAAGTCTTTGATAACTAAAGACCAAGAATAGAGGCAATATATTACTTTATTGGTCATAGCCACATTCGTTGCAGACTTTGTCAGTAAAGACTCTTGCATTCTGTTCTTGCCAGATGTACCAAAGAACTGCTGCAGGGATTAAGTTCCATAAATAAGTCAAAGCACCTGAAGATTGCTTCAAATGCCAGGAATGAACATCATCTGAAGGATGCTCAGGCATTGCAAAATACCAGTTCAACTTTTCCAGAAATTTACTCCAAATCTTTTTTGCAAAAGTGCAATGCAGCAGAACATGAAAAGTAGTTTCAGATTCACTGCAAAAAAGACATTCAGCTGGAACATCCATTCCCTTCCTTCGTAAAGAGTCTCTTGTAGGTAATCTTCCATGTGCAATTGTCCATAAGAAAAAGCCAATCTTTGGAGGATATTTCTGACTCCAAATAAATGAGAAGACTGTTTTATCTGTTGTGTCTGCATCAATCAAGCTAAGAAAATCATACAAAGATTCGACAGAGAAAACTTTACTTGCACATAGATTCCACTACAGTTCATCCTCAAGATCAGGAGCGAAAGTGAAAGAAGCCAAATCAGAGACAAGTATAGCATGTTCCATTGCAGCAGCACCAAAAAATCTTCTAGGAGATCTCAGATTTCACACAACACCATTTTCTTCAGCCACACCAATTTCAGCCACTTTGAGATCTTAAACCTAGAGACACTATACAGATGAGGATAACAATCTTTAATGGGAGTGTCATACAACCAGCTGTCTTCCCAAAATCTAACCAAAGAACCTGACTGAACTTTAAGCCTCACATGCTTAAGAAAGAAAGAACTGTGATTCATAATAGCCCTCCGAACTGATCTGCCATATGAGCAATTAGGAACCTTTGCCATCCAGTGCACATCTCCAACACCATATTTTCCAGCTACAATTTTCCTCCACATAGCATTTTCTTCCGTAGCAAACTTCCAAGACCATTTACAAAGAAGTGCTTGATTCATTTTTTTCAAGTTCATATCTTTTTTCTGCAAACAACAACCCATTTCACAAGATGCAATTTTTTTCTTCCCACATTGTCGTCATGCCACAAAAATTCCTCATAATTGTTTCTAGTTTTTTTACACATAAAACTAGGCATTTCAAACAATCTCATATAATAGACATGTAAGCTAGCTAGAACATTGTTAATTAGTGTGAGCTTACCTGCTCTTTTGAGAATCTTTTTCTTCCAACCAGCAAGTCTTGCAATGAATTAATTTATCCACTATCTTGTCCCATTTAGCTACACCTCTACACTTATCACCAAGAGGAAGACCTAGATAAATAGTGGGAAGCATGCCAGAATAACATCCCAAAATGTCATAGAATTGTGATAAGTCTCCATCAAAACCAACTCCAGATATTTGACTCTTAGAAAAATTAATCTTCAAACCAGTTAACAGCTCAAAAGAAAGAAGAATTAGTCTAAGATTTTTCACTTGTTCAATGTCAGCATCTAGAAAAATCAAAGTGTCATCTGCAATTTCAAATGACTAATGAGCATAACTTAATTACTGACTTGAAAACTAGAAATAAGACCTTGCAATTGAGCTTGTTTTATCATGTAAGAAAGAGCTTCACCCACCAAAAGGAATAAAAAGGGTGACAAGGGATCTCCTTGTCTGATACCCTTCTCACTTGTAAAAAAACTAGAGGCACTACCATTCACCAAGACAGAGAACTTCACAAATTCAACACAACATTTGACCCAACTCCTCCATTTATCTCCATAACCCATTAGCTTCAAAATTTCATCTATAAATTCCCAATTAACATGGTCAAAAGCTTTCTCAAAATCCACCTTACATAACAAACCAGGTTTTGCACTTCTAGTTCTAGAATCAATAAGCTCATTGGCAATTAATACTCCATCTAGAATTTTCCTTTTCTTAATGAAAGCAGTTTGGTGTTGAGAAATAACTGAGGGAAGACTCATCTTGAACCTTTCTGCCAAATTTTTGAGAGAATCTTATATGCTCCATGCACCAAAATAATTGGTCTGAGATCTTTAATTTCTTCAATTGTATCCTTCTTAGGAATAAGAGCTATAAAAGTATTCTTGAGTCTCCAATCTAGAAATATTATATCATGTAAATCTTGCAGAACCTTCATAAAATCATCTTTTAAAATGTCCCAACAAAGTAAATAAAAGCTCACAGGAAAGCCATCTGGCCCTGGAGCTTTATTTTGACCTACAGATTTGATTGCTAGCAAGCATTCCTCTTCTTCAAAATCTCTTTCCAACCAAGTACACATTTCATTTGAGATTGTATTAAACTGCATACCTTCCATATTGAATTGTCTTCTGTTATTGGCTTGAAAGATTTGTCGGAAGTAATCCTGATAGACGCATTTATGTGTCTATTTTAGTCCCAATTCTGTAATGTTAGTACTCGATTTTGCGCTTATTTTGGTATTTTATGTCTTTGTAGGTGTTTTGGGAGAAATAAGCTTTTGCGGCGAAATTGGCTCGAAAAGTGGTTTTTGCGCTCGTGGGAGAAAATTACTATACGGACCCCTCATTTGGATAAGGGGCAACTCAATTACTAAGGGGTGACCACTTGCTATTCGCACCCCATGCACGGATAAGGGGCGACCATCTTCAACAGTTTAAATCTCATGTTTTGGCGGGAAATATTCATGCAGCGAGAACAAAGTTTAGGGTTCGGATTTTTGGATGTTCTGGGGGAGATTCAATCACCGGAATTACTTTAAATCACCCTGTTTGGACTTAACAGGGTTGGTATATGTGTTTGATTCGACTAACTTTGGGTTGGATTATCCATTTGAAGCTAAAACAGGAAAGAAGAATATTCGAACTCTGTTGAGATGATTTTGCACGAGTTCTTCTCGGGTGTTGGATTAGGGTTTGCTTAGGTCCTGTTTGGATTAGACAGGGATATAACAGGGTTTGGTTCGAAGAAAAAAACACGGGTTTAATCGTTTCTCGTGAAACAGGGAAGAGAAGAGTTTATCGGGTAGTTTTTATTTATTCTCGGAAAGTTCGTGGATAGAAGAAAGATTATAGGGATTTTGCGTTTTTTTTGGAAGTTACGTGAAGATGAGGAGAAGATATCTACCAAATTTATAGAGATTGAAACAGCCAGAAACACGGGAAAAGAAGAAAGAAAAGCCGAGACTTTGGAGGTAAGAAAAGAGAAGATTTCTCGGGATTGGGATCACCTGTTGTGTATATATAGGCTTCTGGGAGGTCGATAAAGAGAGCAGGAGAGTCTGGGGGTCGATTGGAGGCTGCGGAATCGAAGCGAGAGAAGCTGCGAGAGAAAGTTGCGAAGACGAGGGAAGAAGAGTTGCAGACGACACTTCAAAAGTGTCGTTACGAAGAACACGAAGAACGGACTCTTAGTGGCAGACTTTATTCTACGACATAGTTAAACAACTATCGTTCTTCGACTGTCTTAGAAACTGTATAGTGACGTACGTAACACCATTACGAGCGTTACAAATCTACATTTTATACAATTTCTTCAATAAAACACCTTTTTGAGCTATGGGTTATTATTTTGTGCGTGTTTTTGATATGAGGAGCTAAACCCCAACACTGGGACAAAGGAGGAAGCTGGATTTCATATATGTGGTAACTTGAATTAATTCTTATTTACTTTTTGCACTGTTTATAATTGTTTTATGATTTTTATTGAGTGATTGTTATTTCAATTGATGGGTCATGCTTAGCTTAAATGATTTGATGTCCCATGCTTTCGATTTACAGTCATTGCTTTCAAAAATCTATCTTGGCAAATATTAAGAGTCAATAAATTTTATTATTTGAGCCATAAATATCCTAGGATTAATTTCTGAACCACATGAATATAAGAAACAGTGAAATACTGAGTCCCAGTAACTCTCAACTTTGTTAAAATCCTTTCTTTATTTCTAGTATTTTATTTAAGTAAGTCTAAAACCAAATCTCTAAAAAAGTCCGAGCGAACGATACTCTTATACTTACCACTTGTAAAACTACATCAAATCCACAATACCATGTTTAATTTCTTCTTCATTAGCAGTTAAGACACTATTTACCTTAATAGAGCCAATATCACTTCTTCTTATATTATCATTTGCCAACCTGTGAAAATATTTGGTGTTGTTCTCATTGTTCTTAATTTCATTAACTCTTGCTCTGCACCTCCACTTCTCAGCTTTCACCAATTAAGTCTGCAACATTCTTGTCTTGCAGCTACTCTCTCATCCCATTGAGCACTTGAAAGCCCATTATGCAGATTTTCGTCAATGTCCAAATTGTCGAAAATTTCCTCCAATTCCTCCAGATTTCTCTCTAATTCTCCATACTCTTGCTTGCTCCACTCTCTTAGCTTTGGCTTTAACAGCTGAAGTTTTTTGCAGAAGACAAACCCAGGATTACCTGAAACAGAAAAAGACTCCCACCAATTTTTTATTAGTGAAATAAAATCAGGATGAGAGAACCAAAAAAACTCACAGCGGAATGGAGGAGGACCGCGCTTCAAACCATCACAAATCAGGGCTATAGGGCTATGATCAAAGACAGGACGAGGAAGAGCTTGTTGAATTACGTTAGGATACTCCATCTCCCATGATAAAGAAACTAACAATCTATCAGTTTGACTTCTAACACTTTGGACTTGATTATTAGTCCAAGTATAAGTGGCACCGATCAATGGCATATCAATAAGATGATGCTTGGAAATGAATTTATTTAGCCTCTCCATTCCACAAGTATAATCGCTTCCTGTAGATCTTTCATGGCAGTATCTAATTTTATTAAAATCTCCCCCAATCACCCATGGGTACTGCCAAAAACTTCTCACTTCTACAATTTCTCTCCAAAAAAGTTTCACTTCATCAGTATAGGAAGCACAAGGTGCGTAAATACCAGTAAACATCCATTCAAACGATGAATATAAAGTTTTACACAACAAAGTAATTGAATAAGGACCCATTAGAAAGTTAGAGACTTCGATTTTAGAAGAATCCCAAAAGCATAATATACCACCCGAACTTCCCTGAGATGGAGAATCAATCCATTTCACATGCTTATTTCCCCAGCATTGCCAAGCAATTAAATCTGTACAAAGTTGAAGTTTTGTTTCTTGCAGAAGTAAATAGATGGCTTCCAGTCTCTAACTTTTTTTTTTCTTCACAATATCCCTTATGTTCAAGTCATTCAAACCACGAATATTCCAGCAAACTATTTTCAAATCCATTAAGCAATAAAACACCAGAGCTGAACCAGAATCGACAAGAACAATTAAGCATGAATGACTTTAACACGCTCCTTATCATAATTTCGAAGATGTGCTCTAATAGAATCCATCAATGCATCATCTATTTCCTCTTTAGAACCTTCATAATTTAGACCTATCATTGGTCCCAAAGCAACCATCTGAGAAAGAATGTTCTCAAATTGAATTCTTAAATTGGGACATACCTTGTTACGCATAGAACTCCATTTTTCTATGGTTTGATGTAGAAGAAGAAACTTTTCTGCATTTTGAGCCGATTCTACCACTGAAATTGGAACTGCATTCTCTGCACATTCCGCATCTAACTTTTGAAGATATGGGATTGAAACATCGTTCTCGAGATAATCATTCACCTCATCCTCATTTTGAAAAAGTTAATGAGCCAACCGTTGAAGAATTTAAATTCAAAATATAACCTGAGTTATCCAAAGAGCCCGAACTTGAAGTGGGCTTTAGCACCAAGCCCGTATTCTTTGAAGTGGAGGCAAAATTCAAATTTAAGTTTGAATTCAAATTTATTTCCACAAAAGTATTATTTCCTTTTTCTGTTTGCGAAAATCTCTTGATAGAATCAAGCGGGCGCAGTACTGGCTGAGGGATTTTTCGGCCAATCCAAATTAACTGAAATATTCAACGAAGTATCTTCAGGCTGAATGACCAGAACTATTGATGGATCTTGACTTAATCTTGGTATCCTGACTTTTTGAAATTTGAGCTCTAGCTCGCCATTGATGAGCTTCAAGGGTGATGTCTTCACGGGAAAAGATATACCATTAAAATGAAATAAAAATGATAGGATGATTGAGTGTAATCCTTAACTTTAAGACGAATACCAGAAGCATCTTCCCAGTTTAGTGTGGAAGAATGAACTTCTAATAATCCCCTAAACTTTTTGCCAATAGCATTGTAAAGTTTATCTCCCCAAAGATTGAAAGGGACTCCTTGAACTTCAATCCAAACACCATGATTAGAACTATCAGGGAGTGAAACTGAATTTGCAGTACTCCACCATGGTAAAATCCTTATTGACGTGCCATTAAGATCCCAAAAACCCTTCCTAACCAAAATATCCTTAGCCTGAGCAGACACAAAGAAAAAAGCTTTCTTATCTTCAAAAGGATCAAAAACATTCTTGAATTCAAACATGTTAGCAATTGCCTGACCAATTTGATACCCTGAATTTTTCGAGTCTGAGACTTCAACAATTAGCGCAAGATCCCAATTTTCCTTTGGTAACTCTAGAATTGAGTTTTCAATGACAGATTGAGCTTGAGAATCTTCACAAACAATTTGAGGGTCTTCACTTATATTCTTAAATTTCATAGTGGTAAAATTTTTAAAAGAAGTTGAAAAGACGAAGGTACCCAAATATACCTCAATCTAAAACTTTTCCACGTATAAGTCCTTTTTCCGAAAGTGATTGTCTATGGACTGAGTCGAGACAATACAACTAATCGGTTCACACTTCGTGTGATCGTCTATGGATACGAGATCGAGACAATACAACAACGAAGTATGTTTACTTGATAAAGGTTGGAACTTAACCAAACACAATAGGATTACTATCAAGTAAATAGGAATTAACGTTTGTGTATTTTACTTCTAATTATAATAAAAACAATTATAATTGTGGAAATAGAAAAGTAAAAGATACAACAAGATTTTGTTAACGAGGAAACCGCAAATGTAGAAAAACCCAAGGACCTTGTCCAGAATTGAATACTCTCAGGATTAAGCCGCTATACAAAATCAAACCAACTTCGTATAGTTGAGACCAAGCAACTAAACCTATAGTTCACCTAGTTCCGTATGTATTCCCACGCCTCCAACTTGTAATAAGTCACGTACTTGGAACAATTCCTTTGGTTCATATTCCAAACAGTAAAGGAACATCAAATCTGTTTGGTAACAACTCTTTTCAACTAAGTGATGTGAGTTCGACAAAAGGCTCTTCCGTTTATCCCAATAAAGTCCTTTGTCGGGTCCTTAGATCTATCTATTAACAACTACCAAAGTAATTGTCTAGATTTTGCAATCAATACTTTGAATCACAAAGAATTATATTGATGCCGATCTACTCAACTAATCAATCCAATCTACCACAAGGATAAACCGATTATAGTTGGATCCTCTTTAACCGAAACAAGTATTGTGCACACCAAAGATTATGAACCCAAATCAGAAATCTTCTTCGTCTTCAAATCTTCTTAGATCTTCAATAAACACCTGCACACAATCAACTTGAATATCTTGTGATCAATCACGCACAGAACGGAGTCTGGTAACAATGGATTATCACAAGACGTCTTTAGATCTACAAACAGTCTAAAGATCCCCGTCGAAACTTCGATCTAGTTTGAGTGAATTTTATATCAGAAGAGAAGATTCTCAAGCATAAAAAAACTAGGTGCAATCAAAGTTCAACAACCGTTAGTCAATCAAATCGATCGAAAACTAATAATAAACTGCAATTATCTAGTTTCCCCCACCAACGGTACTAATAGAGTTTCTCAATCCCAAAGAAATCTTTAAACTGAGCGGCCATAAGAGATTTCGCCGAATTAGGTTACTTTCCTCTCCGAATAGGTGGCTCCACCAGTAACAACACAACCAGGTACTTTTCCTGGCTCTGAGGATCAGTTTGCTCGCAATGCAAACTTTGATATTTATAGACCAAGGAAGTTTGGACACCAAGGAATTTCCAAAACCGAAATTTTTCTCAAGATATGCAATATATTCCAAATTCGGTTTCCATAATTCCAGGAAATGCTTTGTCCAAACATTGACCGAAAATATCTTAGAAAATCTCCAACTAGTAAATGCACATTACTAATTTTCATTTTCCAAAAAAAAAATTAAAAACCTTAATTAAAAGATTCTCAACTTATTTTTTCGATCCGGGATTTTTTCCTTTAGCTATTAAGGAATATCTTTGAACAATAAAAGATAAGCGTTCTGCGCACATGTTCAAAGTATGTCGACATCTTTACTTTGTAAGTCCTCTTTCATACTTACAATCTTGAAACCGATTTGCCACACTTCCAAACAAGTTTAAAATTGGTTCATCTGACTTTCAAGAACTATGTGATTGATTAAGAACACTCAATCACCAATCATGGGTTTCACGGTTCTACCAAAACAAGTTTCGGTTCTACCTCCATGTGAGTACTGGATTTAGTCACACTAGCTTTCCAAAAATTCGGTTGACTAGGAACTAGGATCGGTTCCCACATATATATGGTATCTAACTTGTATTTGTTTCACATGTCCATAGGATCGGTTCCCAATGTCTAAAAACGTGTTGCACATGTTCATAGGATCGGTTCCCAATATCTAGAAACGTGTTGCACCTCTTACAAGGATCGATTCCCCTCTTGTGATCGATTGTACCTCTTACTAGGATCGGTTCTCCTTTGCCTAGAGTTTGTCATACCAATAACACTAAATCGATCATACCATCTTAGGTGATTACTTAAGATCGGTTTCACTAGTAAAAGTCATACCAATACAAAAGTCAGGCCTTGTGAATAGTTTTACCAAGAACATAAACAAGTCATGAGCAGTTATACTAATCACACATATTGGTAGTTCAAAAGATATGCAATGAATAACAATACCAATAAGCCTAGCGATTTCCCTTTAGATTCACAAAACAAGTTCATGAATTTACTTCCTTTAAACGAATGTAAAACATTGTTTCCTAGGATGAAATCTTCACCTCATACCCATACATAATCACAATAGCATTCAAACGATTATGTCGATGTCTTATATACGAAGTTCAAAAGATAAACGTTATACTTCTGTTGATGGTGGTTTTTAGACAAAGGGTAAAATCGTAAAACCCCGAATAACCTAATGTTACCGGCGACACATTTATTAGAACATTCAATGCATGTAGTCAGTAATTAATAGGGAGTATTTTTTCAAATTAGGGTTACAACGAACAAAACCCTAATTCCCCTCTGTGCCAATGGCAAATCATGCCAGCCACACCTAGCCCAAGCTAGCCGCGCCATGCCAAACGCACTCTGCCTTGGCCCTAGCTATGCTAGTCACACCAAACGCGCCAAAGCATGCCAACCATGCTAGCCGCACCTCCGTGCCAATGGCAAATCATGCCAGCCACACCTAGCCCCAGCTAGCCGTGCCATGCCAAACGCACTCTGCCTTGGCCCTAGCTTTGCTAGTTACACCAAACGCGCCAAAGCATGCCAACCATGCTAGCCGCACCTCTGTGTCAATGGCAAATCATGCCAGCCACACCTAGCCCAAGCTAGCCGCGCCATGCCAAACGCACTATGCCTTGGCCCTAGTGAATAGGAATAAAGCGGTCAAATAAATGAGGAAATAATGGTGAAAACGTTTTCACCCATAAACACCATGCGGTTACCACCTCCTCCCATTATTTCACCCTTTACTCTTTTCCTTCATGAGGCCAGGGTACGTTTCAATCTCGACTTGTATAAATAGGTCTTACCTATTTCCACCAGACAACAAGTCTCGGTCAAGGAGAAAAACACAACACTCTCAGAAAAGGCAACTTTGCAAGCTCTTCAAAAAAGCTTTCATCTCTTGCAAGCTTCCGAAACTTTCACTTTCTAATACAAGTCGAGACACTACTCTCCCAGAATTATTCTGGTCTCAACACCTTTCTTTGCTTCCTCCCCAAATCAACCCTTCTCTTCCACTTTGTGACCGAAGCAAGTGCAGAACGGCCACTTCTTGGTTTAGGCCGGACTTGTACAGATTGATCTCTCGAATCTATAAAGTGCTCACATGCAGCACATTTGTTTAGGGTTTAAACCAGTTTCTCACTCACCTACCGAATTTACCGAAATCGGCGGAAACGATTTTTACCCATAAACAATTTGCGACCACAACGGGAGGATTGATCTATCGGTTACAATACCAACTCCGACTCCTTATTTCGTTTCCCGAACGTCAAATCCCAACATGGTGGAACTCAGGTCCGGAGCGGCTGCAGAGAATACCAGCACATAACACATCCCTGATGTTAGCGTCTCTCCCAATAACGTTGTTGCATCACCTACTGACTACAGTAACATCGAATGCACTCCCTAAAGCGTAACACCTCCAATCACCAGGGCCAGAGCCGCTGCCTCCTCTAGTGTCTCTGCACAACCCTCTAATCACGGCAATGAAAATATCTCTTCGGGTGTCACGCCACCAGTCACCAGGGCCAGAGCCGCCGCTGCGGCCCCTAATGCTTCGTCTAGCATGGCGCCTCCGACCACAACTAAGGTTACAACTACCCCGCCGACGGGACGAGAGACCGGAGGGACCAGAGGAAGTCGTCCTTATGTCACCATCGCTGATTTGATGGAACGACAAGAGATGCTCGCCAGAGCCCAGACAGATATGGTTTCAACACAAAAGTAGGTACTCGTCTTTCTCAAGACCCTGAAAGAGCGACTACCACGTGAGTCGCGTCCTCCAGACCCGCTTAGGAACGTCTCCAACAACCCCGACGCCAGCACCTCGGCGGAGCACGCCTCCACAGATGAGGAAACTCGCACTAGAATCCTGTTGGAAAGAAATCAGCCGCCCAACCGTCACGCGAGAAGATGCTGGAACAACTTCTCCGTAACCAATCAAGAACGATGGATTGGACGTGCACCATCACCAACCCCCTTACCCATCCGAAATACGAGAGAATCCCTCTCCCAAGGGGGTACTCTTCTCCTCAATTTACCCTGTACGATGGTACCGGGAGTGCACATGAGCATGTCTCCCGTTTCCTGGAATCCCTAGGTGAACATGAATATAATCACGTTCTTCGTTTAAGGGAATTCTCAAAATCACTTACTGGAAGGGCGTATACATGGTACAACAACATCCCACCGAACAGCATTCCCAACATGGAGTAGCATGGTCATTGCGTTTACAAGAAATACTTCTTCGTGTCTCGAACAAGTTACTTTCTCAGGACCTCGGAAGAATGTACCGTGGGATAACGAACATCCGAATGATTTCGTCAAAGGTTCGAGGTTCAAGCACTCGATCGTCACGACCCAAACGTGACCGAGCAACAACTGGTGAACGCGTGCATCAATGGTATGGTTCCTATTTACCGCGCCTTGCTAGAGAACTTGCGCTTCCAAACATTCTCTGAATTCCATGAAGCCGCCAGATGATCCGCAACAACAGCACCAGCATTACTGGAAAGAGCTAGGCCAACTCGAACCGAAGACACACGTGAAACTCGCGGGAGTAGACGCCTCATCAGCAAGCAATTTAATGCCGGCTCATCCTCCGTGAACATAGTAAACGAAAGGGGAAAAAGGAAAGCCCCAACTACGAGCCACCAGCCAAAACGTGAAGCGCCGGCGCAACGGGAACCCCCGCCACGAAAGACCGTCACTAAAACTCCCATGAAGCATCATGAGATCGAAGGAAATACCCTTGATTTCCCGTTTCCCATCGAGGAGGTGATTGACCTCCTAGAAGCCTGGGTTCAAGATGATGTTATCAGACTGCCACCTCCCAGAAGTCCACCAACTGAGGCTTAGATGGCGAACCCCAAGTACTGCCATTACCATAGGTTCGTTCACCACCCGACCAGCGATTGCAACAAACTAAAGCATATTTTCAAAGAAAGGACAGAAGCGGGAGAACTCCAATTAGGAGACGAAAGAGTGCATCGATACCCACTCCCAATAAGAAACTGTGGGTCCTCTGGGGACTCCGTGCACGAGACTGTACAATCCATGATGCAACATGTATGCGAAATTCTCTATATTTCCAAGGTGCAACGCCAAGATATTTTCGCATCTCTCAATCGCGTTGTATCCGGCAAACGACTTTTTCTCTCCTCGGAAACCACGCCAGGGGCCCAAGCTTTCCAAACAGGCGGAACCAAAAAGGAGAACTGGGGACTGGTGACCACGTCCCGTTTAAGAGGTAACGAATTTGACGACACCCTCATCGACACGGCCTCTGACCACAACATCATTACTTTCAAGACACTAAAGGCAGCAGGATTTACAAAGCAAGACGCTACCTATTCCCCGTCCGTGATTAAGAACTTGAGAGGAGAAACTTTGAACGCACATGGCTACATCAACCTAGAGATCAAGATGGGAGACGCTATAACGCATAGCAAATTCCACATTGTCAAAGAAATAGATCATGACATGATATTGGGACGCTTATGGGTGCTCGACAACAAAGCGAAATTGGATGTGCGCCCTCTGCCGACGTCCACGCCCGAAGGAATTTCCAACAAACCATCCCACTGGTTATCGCATCAACGAACTATTGAAGGAACCCAGACATCCGGAGAGGACCCGTTGGCGCTAGCTCATGGTTTTCAAATGCAAGTAAGTCTGACTGAGCAACCTTTTATGCAACCAGTCTTTCCTTCCCCCATTCCGTCATGGGGACTCGGCGCGACATCGCGCACGAACGCTGTCAAGAAATGTGAATGGGGAGCTGGACCATTTGAACACTTTGCAAGAAGCTTGGAAACTTCTATTGAAACCAACGAAGCCAAGACTCAAACGGTTGCACGACGTCTGAACCCGTTTTCAATCGGAGATGTAGTGGTTAAGGAGAGCTCGTTTCAAGTTGGGAGGATGACAGTAAAAATGGCTATTCAAACTGATTCGCCCAATGAAAGAGAAGACGAGCTGTATCTGGTTGCGGATACCCTTTTGGGAGGATACTTCAAGCTCATCAATGCAGACACACCTAAAGGCGTGATAATTCACTCGCGATGGCTCAAGGCCTCCAATCCCTAAAATGCTGTACTTCCCAATCACTCCCCCTTTTAGTATTTCCTTTAACAATTCCTCTTAGTAGTTGTACTCCCCCAAGATGAATACACCGTTTGTATTTTTTCCCCGGGGATTCCCTTTTTCGTCAAAAAAAAAAAAAAAAAAAAAGAGTATAAATACATCTCTTTCCAAGCAAATTCTCCAGATATCAGAGAAATACATCAGATAAACCCAGAAAACCATTGCAGAGCCATCATACCACAACCTCTTTCAAAAAATATATATGAAGCAAAATGTTGACTGATGAAGAAGAAGGTAAAGATGAGTTTACGAAAAAAAAAAACATCAGGGGAACTAAGCAGCTAATAGAAATAACAAAAGGGAGGAACTAGCCCTCGAAGGATGGAGCACAAGTCCTCTCGGGCAAGGCTATCTTCAAGCACTTCCCCCATCAATCCCTCGGGCAACAAAGGTTCCATTCAATGGTGTTAGCAGCAGCAACCTCAACATCCCATCCCGAAGCAACCACAGCAGCAGCAGTGTCCTCCCCGACGACCGGTCCAGCATACGCCACCATGACCCCTCCGGTATCACCAACGACACCTTTGGCATCAACTTCAAAGGCTATTTCGTTTCCGTCATATGCTCCTTCGAAGTTTTTCTCATTGACATTTCGAAGAAAGTTTTTTTGATTCATCCGCATCAAAATCAAGAATCATGGCGCTCTCCTCCAAGAGCCTCACACGTTCGCTTTTCCGTCGCTTCGACCTAGAAACAGTCCGATCCGCCCCATACCCGGACAGAGGAAAGGCTTTGCCGCACTGAAACTTCTCAATATGCCAAGACTCTTCCTCGTTCTCTCGCCCCTCCTCCATGCTCACTGAACCCAAGAAAGTCCGAGCATGCACCTGTTCTTCATGGGGATAGATGGAAGGGAGGTCCTTAATGATTTCACTAGCTTCATGGAACAGAGATTCAATCCCAACCAATGCCTCCTCAAGAGAAGAAGATCGATCTCCGCCAATTACAAGTTCTTCTCCGAAGAGTTAAAGGCGCGCCATCCACGAAGGGTCCCATCATACACTTTGCAAAAAATGGGGAAAATGATCAAGTTCCACCCTATATATACACATATAAAAGGAGGATAACATGACAGAGAAGAAGAAGAAAACATACCGGTATGATCTTCTTAGCCCGAATAACCCTAGTCAGGGTGCTTTTGCAAGAGTCAGACCTCGCGCCTTCACTTGGAGAATCTGGCTGTTTAGAGGATGATTCGTCTCTAGGCAAAGAAAGAAACTCAACAAGAAGAACCTTTTCTCAAACAAGGGAGACGGTACAATTGCGTTGGGTATGAATACGGAACCTTAAAAAAGGAAAGGAAGCAATGAGGGACATAACGCTTCCAGATTTTAGCATGGATAATGCCCTGATTGAAGCCGCGCGTGAAGGAAGGCAAAAATAAGGAAACTTTGCTACCTGTAGAAACACCTACTCCCTCCTTGTTTACACCGGCCCCACCAATTGCGCCTTCCCAATGACCGCCCAAGTCACGCCAGCTAGCACGCTCAGCTTCCCCACCTTGTGCCGGTCCCGCCAGCTAGCACGATCAGCTTCCCCACCTTGCGCCGGTCCCGCCAACTAGAACGCTTAGTTTCCCAACTCGCGTCAACTTCTCAATGCCGCCCAGCTTCCTGTCTCTCAATGATGCTGACTTCCCAATTGTGCCAGCCTCCCGATTTGTGTAAAACTGCCAGAGGCAAGGATTCCAAATCCTATCTATAAAAAGGTCAGACAAGCCTCCTCAATTCTCTTTACGATTTACTGCTGATAGTCTGTCACCATCTTATGCTTACCTCACGACAAAGCCCTGTTCCGAGTTAAGCGGGGGACTTAATGTTGATGGTAGTTTTTAGACAAAAGGGTAAAATCGTAAAACCCCGAATAACCTAATGACACCGACGACACATTTATTAGAACATTCAATGCATGTAGTCAGTAATTAATAGGGAGTATTTTTTCAAACTAGGGTTACAACGAACAAAACCTTAATTCCCCTCTGTGCCAATGGCAAATCATGTCAACCACACCTAGCCCAAGCTAGCCGCGCCATGCCAAACGCACTCTGCCTTGGCCCTAGATATGCTAGTCACAACAAACGCGCTAAAGCATGCCAACCATGCTAGTCGCACCTCCGTGCCAATGGCAAATCATGCCAGCCACACCTATCCCAAGCTAGCCGCGCCATGCCAAACGCACTCTGCCTTGGCCCTAGCTTTGCTAGTTACACCAAACGCGCCAAAGCATGCCAACCATGCTAGCCGCACCTCTGTGCCAATGGCAAATCATGCCAGCCACACCTAGCCCAAGCTAGCCGTGCCATGCCAAACGCACTCTGCCTTGGCCCTAGCTATGCTAGTTACACCAAACGCGCCAAAGCATGCCAACCATGCTAGCCGCACCTCTGTGCCAATGGAAAATCATGCCAGCAACACCTAGCCCAAGCTAGCCGCGCCATGCCAAACGCACTCTACCTTGGCCCTAGCTATGCTAGTCACACCAAACGCGCCAAAGCATGCCAACCATACTGGACGCACCTCCGTGCCAATGGCGAATCGTGCCAGCCACACCTAACCCAAGCTAGCCGCGCCATGCCGAATGCACTCTGCCTTGGCCCTAGCTACGCTGGTCGCACCACGCCAAGCCAAACACCCTTACCTTGGCCCTAGCCGCGCCAAGCCAAACACCCTTACCTTGGCCCAAGTCGCGCCATGCCAAAGTAGCGCCCGCGCCTAGGCTTGCAAACCGTGCAACCTAGGCCAAATTGGCCACGCATGCCATTGGCACATGCCAACATGCATCGCTGGTAGCTTTTCTTACCAGGCCGTGGCCCTAATGGCCGAGCATGCCATTGGCATATGCCAACACGCTCGCTGGTAGCTTTTCTTACCCGGGCCGTGGCCCTAATGGCCGAGCATGCCATTGGCACATGCCAACACGCTCGCTGGTAGCTTTTCTTACCAAGCCGTGGCCCTAATGGCCGAGCATGCCATTGGCACATGCCAACACGCTCGCTGGTAGCTTTTCTTACCAAGCCGTAGCCCTAATGGCCAAGCATGCCATTGGCACATGCCAACACGCATCGCTGGTAGCTTTTCTTACCATGTCGTGGCCCTAATGGCCGAGCATGCGATTGACACATGCCAATACGCTCGCTGGTAGCTTTTCTTACCAGGCCGTGGTCCTAATGGCCGAGCATGCAATTGGCACATGCCAACACGCTCGCTGGTAGCTTTTCTTACCAAGCCGTGGCCCTAATGGCCAAGCATGCCATTGGCACATGCCAACACGCATCGCTGGTAGCTTTTCTTACCAAGCCGTGGCCCTAATGGCCGAGCATGCCATTGGCACATGCCGACACACATCGCTGGTAGCTTTTCTTACCAGGCCGTAGCCCTAATGGCCGAGCATGCCATTGGCACATGCCAACACGCATCGCTGGTAGCTTTTCTTACCAGGACGTGGCCCTAATGGCCGAGCATGCCATTGGCACATGCCAACATGCATCTCTGGTAGCTTTTCTTATTAGGACGTGGCCCTAATGGCCATGCGTGCCATTGACACATGCCAAACATGCACGTTGGTAGCTTAACCTGCAAGCCGTGCAACCTAGGCCAACTTGGCCGTACGTACCATTGACACATGCCAAAACCCACGATGGTAGCCTAACTTGCAAACCGTGCAACCTACCACCAAGGCATTCCACACACGCCATTGGCACATGCCACACACGCCACTAGCAGCTCTGGCATTGCCACTTACACTCAACGTACAACCTACCACCAAGGCATTCCGCACATGCCATTGGCACATTCCACACACACCACTAGCAACTCTGGCATTGCCACTTGCACTCAAGGTGCAACCCGCAACAAAGGCATTCTCGCACATGCCACACGCGCCACTAGCGGCGCCACTTGCACTCAAGATGGAACCAACACTCGAGACATCAACACAAAGCGAGGGATGCTTTCCGGGGTCTTGGTTTGGCGGTCACAAAGATGCGGCGTACACTACGCTCATATTAAGAAAGCGTGAATAGGAATAAAGCGGTCAAATAAATGAGGAAATAATGGTGAAAACGTTTTCACCAATAAACACCATGCGGTTACCACCTCCTCCCATTATTTCACCCTTTACTCTTTTCCTTCATGAGGCCGAGTACGTTTCAATCTCGACTTGTATAAATAGGTCTTACCTATTTCCACCAGAAAACAAGTCTCGGTCAAGGAGAAAAACACAACACTCTCAGAAAAGGCAACTTTGCAAGCTCTTCAAAAAAGCTTTCATCTCTTGCAAGATTCCGAAGCTTTCACTTTCTGATACAAGTCGAGACACTACTTTCCCAGAATTATTCTGGTCTCAACACCTTTCTTTGCTTCCCTCCCCAAATCAACCCTTCTCCTCCACTTTGTGACCGAAGCAAGTCTGGAACGACCATTTCTTGGTTTAGGCCGGACTTGTACAGATTGATCTCTCGAATCTATAAAGTGCTCACGTGCAGCACATTTGTTTAGGGTTTAAACCAGTTTCTCACTCACCTACCGAATTTACCGAAATTGGCGGAAACGATTTTTACCCATAAACAACTTCGTATTGTATTCCTTAATACTACGTCTAACTAGAGTGTCATCATTTATGCTTCGCATTTATGTTTTCAATATGCACTACTTGAAAGATACGTTAGGAAATGAAACAGTTCAAGTTATTTATCACTAACCTCAAGTGGAAGGATGATGTTGTCGTTGTAGCTCCTTAGTTCTTCACTTCTTCAAGTCTTCGTAATACTTGTAATGTCTTATATCCTAATACTTTCAAGCTAAACTATACGAAGTTTACTCTAGTACATAATCAAGCGACTCTTTAAATGAGTTTTGGTTCACTAAAATATGACAACCAAACTTGACATACCAACGCTTGGTGGGTTCAACCGAGCTATGCTCTAACAACAGTGATGAAATGAGACCATCTAGAATCACTAGATTTCGCAGGAAAACACATAGATTGTCTAATCTTTTTATTAGAAAAAGACGCTCTAAAAAATTCTCCATGCTTATTTTCATTCCTAGAAAATAAAATATGCTCATCATCTTTGTGGAACATCCAATACCATTGTCCATAAAAAGGTTTCTTAGATTCTTTTCTCATAATGTTCTTCATCCAAACAATTGCCTCTAGACTAACTGTGACTTGAATCAAATTCTTTGTGTTCCTTGTTTTCTCATCAATCAAAAACCCATTATGCTTTCCTGTGATCAAAAAAATTTTGTACTTGCAGTCGGTTGTTGCTTGTTGATCAAGAAATTCAGATCTCTTCTTTGATTTCTTCTTGGTAACCATCTGCCAATCGTCCTTTTCTAGATGTGTTTCCTTAACTGTTGATTCTCGAACCTGCAAATCCTTTTCACCTCGAACCACTTCAGTCCATTTCTTCGTAGTAGCTCCTCTAGCCTTCAAATCTTGAAATCTCTTCCTAAAAAACCCTGATCTAACCCTGTATCCCTTTCTCTGATCTGATTTGATGATGATCCAACCTCCATCGTTGCCACGAGAAATCCGTACATTCTCTCTCCTCTCTTTCCTTTCTTCTTTGTATAGGAGAGGGTTTTTGAGGAGATACCTAGGAGCATTGGTGGAATCTGGTAATTGTATATGATTACCTTTTGCCTGAGCATATGAATGACAAAGCAATTCGTGATATGGGTGATGTAACGGGAAAAGTGATAGCTTTGGAACCCTAATTGATGTCCTAGAGGTTTTAGAGGTGTTATTCCTAAAGTGTGCGTGAATATCAATCTCAAAAATTCTTTAAGAAGAGGAGTTTCCCAAGTTTGGGGAAACTTATTTAAATACCCCTTACTTTTCTTTTCTTTGTAAAATACTCTTAAGAAGTATATTTAAGTGGATAATGAAACTTAATAAGTACTCTTTTGGATAATGTAACTGACCTAGTATGCTCTTGAGAGTATTTTTGAGAAAAAACCTCACAACATATGCCCTGAATGATATATTCTCAACCACGATAAATCTGAATGCAAAACTACAACAAAAAGTCTGATTGAAACCCATGAGAAACCTCTTGCCTTTAGGGATGTTGGATTGGAAAGAATAAGTTCAATTAATCGATTAAGGAATAGTGTTCCAATTACAAGGCAAATTTCAAAAAAGGCCACAAAACACACCATTTTTGTTTCTCATAAAGATGGTGTCTTTATTCGGGAAATGGGAATAGTGGGCAAGGCTGTTGTAATGTCAGAGGCACTATCCAATGAAGTGGATAGTAATAATGCAAGATCGGGAAAGAGGCAAAGAAGTATTGAACTACCAATTCAGGGCAACAACCAACTAAATTATATGTACTCTTGGGATGACAACAAATACAACAACAACTTCAGTTGCACTGGAATCCAAGTGAGTATTTGCTGAGAAGATTAACTTTGACAACACTATAGGAGAGACTTAGATATTCTTTAGCCTTCAAGTTCCTCATTGCAAGATAATCTTACTCTTTTGTGTCATGCATTGCACCCTAGCTTGAATATCTTCAAATCTTATACTTCTTACATTCCCTGCATTAATTGGTGATTCCTTCACTTACACTTATACTGATTTCAACTATACTCATCCTTTGTGCAATATGAAAATCTTGGCTTTGAAGTTTTGGCAATAAACTAACTAGAAATCATCTCCATCTTATGGTTAGATCTCATGACCTAGACATATTTTTTATCCCAAGCCAAAAATCAAAACCAAGAGCATGCAATTTTTTACTTCTAGTTTCAAATTTCCAAATGTGATTTTTTTCAATCCAATGGATCTTTCCTTTGTGGTACTGTTTATGTGAAAGGATGGTGTTAATTTGGAAACTACTGAAGCTCATCATAATCTCATAAATTGTCTGGTCCAGTTTAATTCTAGATCTTGTACCTCCCTAATTACTTCCATCTACGGTGCTCTGAACACTAATGCCAAAACTGAACAATAGAAGTGTATAAGGAGACAATACAATAATCCCTGGATCCTTATAGGTGACCTTAACTTCATTTTGTCAAATGATGAAACAAGGAGGAAAACATATTTCCTCAATCCGAGTTGGATATGTACAATAATCCCCTTTAGGGTGTGGGTCTTCATAGTATGCCTTA